>JAHPZR010013645.1:22500-55000 GCA_019787425.1 Platygyra sinensis
ACTCTATTCGCAAGGCCAGGGAGGCTTTTTTAATTCAAAAAGGCAGAACACTAGATCCTGACGGTCTTAACATCCGTGAAGAAACATTTTAACTGTTTTCTTTTATTATGTAAATTTATTATTTTATTTCACCATATGTTTATCTTTAATTCACACTGTCAACCATTTTTACGTATTTCCGGTAATATGCTACATAAAAACACGTGCCAATGTAAAACTCCCATTGTACCTGAAGAAGGCTGGTTTGGCCAGCCGAAATATAGTACACCTTCAAAAATCATTCTACGTTGTGTCGGTTTCTGCCTTCATATTCTTCATTTACTTTGTGTACGCATCACAAGGTATCCAAGGGTGGTTTGAGATATGGGAACAAGTCCTAACCATCTTTTAAATTGTTTCCGGATAATGTTTTCTCGCAAAACGTTGTTGCTAAATATTACGTAATATTTTTGTGAGCGAAAAAGAGTTAAAAAAGCGCGGTTTTAATTTTTTTAAAAATTCTTGTTTTTTTTTTTTTGTCGGTGAGTAGACCCAAACTCCGACTCACTCGGCCAATTGTTGTCACCAGATGATGTCATCATCAGCCAATTACAGGCCATTTCTCAGCTCTTTTCGTCATATCCCCCCTCAGGAGGGTTTTGTCAAGTTAGCGAATTAACTGTCTCGACAAAAAATGGCTGCCGACGGGAACACTGTTTATTTGGTCAAACTTGGGCCAAAAGCCGTTGGAGATGCACATCAGGACATTTGCAAGGATAAAGAATGACACTTAGGACCAGTTGCTGGCTACTAAGGCTGAAATTATCCAGAGTTAAACTGTATTTTCGTTTTGCGTGCGAAACAGAAGATTTTGTAATCTGGAATTTTTGTTTCTGTTCACTTTCGAAGGGAATATTCAATGCGCTATAAAGGTATTACGTCTTGCTATGGAATACGCTGACGGTGATAAATGTAAGATCGTGTTTACTTCGCCAGAAGCAATGGTGGAATTTTCTGGGGAAAAAAAGTTAAAACTTAGCCTTGGCTCGTAATGTATATTTGTTTCAAAGGTCAAGGTATTTTTTCTTGAGACGTAAACAAACCTCTCGGATAACAACACGCTATGAAAGGAATAATAATAATCATTGAATCACGCAACTTGTACTCTTCACTTTCGCTGTGGAATCGACCACGCAACTTATGATCTGTTCACCCGTCAATATACTACGGAGCGCTAAACCCTGTACTATGATTCTGTGGAGGAATTGGGGCGGCTGGCATGCTTTATGTGTCTTTTTTTCGCTTCGAGAAAGAGTGATTTAAGAACTGAGTATGTAGCTTTTACTCTTCTTACGAGAGGAAACTGAAAAAGCTATAAATCGCTTGAAAGGTTTCGGATCGCGCTGAAACGAAAGATGACTACAAAAAGACAACAAGGCATTGAGGTCAGTTACTTTTATCACACTGAAAATTTACCAACATTTAGGCTTAAATGTCTATTGATGTTTGTCGTGTGTCATTGCTGATGTTATTAAAAAGCTCTATGTTCACCTCGTTAGACCTCTCAAGTGTGGTCTACTCATCAAGTTTATTTAAGCGATACGGCAGAGGCTGTACAACGTCGGGCGACTAAGCTCATGGTTGGGAATAGGATTTCTTACAAAGAACGTTTGAATAACACTGGTCTAATGTAGCTATCTTCTAGACGAATCTATTTACCCTTCATTTTTTTCATTCAAATGCCTGCATAGTTATTATGGCCTCGATATCTCTAATTATCTGCAGTTTTATAATTCTGAGCATGAACCCGATATTTTGAGGAACACTGAACTAACTTTTAAAACTAACTATGCAAGAACAGAATTATTTAGGTCGTCTTTTTTTCCTAGAGTTGCTCTTCTTTGGAATAATTTACCTCTAGTAAATTCTCAGCTCCGTCGGAGTTTTACGTCATATGGAAAATAGTGCGACAAGTTTAAAATTTTTCGCTTTGTAAAATTGTGGAAATAAAAATCGGCGGCAAAACCCGGTTTGAGAATTTACTAAAGCAATTATTCCATTCGACCTTGTTGGATATGAAGTGATTATAACCAACTCGCGCTACGCGCTCGTTGGTTATTTTATTACTTCATATCCAACGCGGGCTCATGGAATAATTGTTATATATCTATTAGGAAGAGGGAATCACAAATCAATATTCAAAAAAGACCTAAGACTCTACTGTTTTGTTATTGATAGTAGAGATTTAATGTAATTGTTATTTAATTTCAGTCAGCATTATTTTTGTAACACATAATATTTTACTATACTCGTTTTATAATACAGCCTGTCATTATGTATATTTTATTCATGTTCTTGTTTTACATATATTGTTTCTGGTGGCCTTTATCACCAGGGAAGTTCATTCCTGTTGCTAGGTCTTCCAGCAGCTATTTATTTATATGTTTGTACCTACACATATTTATCTGCTGTAAAATTATTAAGTAAAGTCAGGAGCCATATTATGGCTCCTGGTAAAGTAAAGTACAAACCCTTTGTAACATAACACCTTCATATGCTGAAAGGCAAGAGTCACGTTTCGCGTAATTGAAGTCGGTTGTTATATAACAGTAGATGACTGCGGTAACTATATCACGTTTCGCGAGCTGAACGTTTGCGTAAAGATTAAAAAGATAACAAACGCGCAGTCGGACAGTGTAAGTAACCGTGAGTTTTAAAGCGTGGTACCATATCGGAAACCCGAATGCTATAAAGAAGCTAACCATTAACCCCTTGCATTAACCCGTAGGCCTATAATCAATATTTACTTTGTGTACGCATCACAAGGTATCCAAGGGCGGTTTAAGATATGGAAACAAGTCCTAACCATCTTTTAAATTGTTTCCGGGTAATGTTTTCTCGCAAAACGTTGTTGCTAAATATACCGTAATGTTTTTGTGAGCGAAAGAGAGTTTAAAAAGCGCGGTTTTAATTTTTTTTAAAATTCTTGTTCGCCGTAGTTTTATCGCAAATGGACTTGAGGAATGTTGATATGCTGAATATGTAAGTAGTTGTTTGAATAACCGTGAAATATGTGATAAAATCTACCGATAAATTTCTATGCTTGTGTTATGTTTATTTCGAATATTACATCGTGTTATGGTCTAAAATATCACAAGATTAGGTATAAATCGAGAGGAAATCTGAACCCAATAAAGTCTTTTCAGTTTCAGTTTACATGTGTACGGCCTGTTTTCTTATTATTACTCTGTCTTTTATAAACAAATTATGGCTCCTGGAAATGTACCTCCTCAAAGGAGAGAAGTCGTTGTCAGAGCTACATTGTAGAGGAGACGGCAACCGTTTTTACCGCGCTATTGCTCTTTGGAGGGATGAAATGAGCGATGAGAAACACGAAGAAATCCGTAGGTTAGGTTCTCCTTGGATTGAGAAAAATCCGAAGGTTTTTCAGCCGCTACTCCTCGAACTCTGTGAAGGAACATGTTAAGAAAAGCAAGATCACGGGCACTATTGTGCATCGCTGCTTATATAAGTGACCGATTTGCACCTTCTCGACGTCACAGAAAAAGTGGTTTACTTCTAAACCGATTGTGATCACTGATTCATGTTCATCAATCACAACAAAGAAGCAACGCAATATTTTTAAATAAGTACTAGTGAGCACACAGCAACACATCTTGTCAACTTGTTTTACGTTCTTCGACCGGTTTCGCCTGATCAAGCACACAGACTTCGTCAGGGGGTTTGAACAAGATGGATAAGAGGAACTTATTTTACACCTAATCTATAGAGTACAAATCACGTTCCAACTAGGCTGTGAATATCGAAAAATACCTACAGAAAATTACCGGCACGATATGACTAAAATCCTGTGTGACCTGCAATGTTTACTTTTGGGACTCAAGGATTTTACCCTACACAGCACAAATTATCGGTCACCGGGCATAATTCCAATATTATATGTCACCTAACTTAAAAATACGCCACAAGGAGCCTGTACACAACTGAAAAAGCTCTATTAGGTTATTTCCTCTCGATTTATACCATCTTGTGAGATTTTAGACCATTACACATGTAAATTTCGTAATGAACTTCACGCAAGCAAAGAAGTTTTGGTAGATTTTATCACATATTTCACGGTTATTCAGACAACTACTTACACATTCCGCATATCAACATTCCCCAAGTCCATTTGCGATAAAACTACGGCGAAAAAGTGTTGATCTCTCTCCAAAATCCCTTGTTTTGGACGTGGAACAGCTTTTCGCCATACATTTCCTTCTAGCAACTAGCAATGTTTGCCCCCTGGCGATCCCAGAGTTCTTTGTGAATAACATGGGTATCCGATTACTGGCAAATCATTCATTGTGAAGGATTTATTTAATGATGCGACGGCAGATTGCCTTGCGAGAGGGTTGTAAGCAAAGCCAAACCGACATAAAGGTTTCAGACCAGAAAAGGTAAGTGTTATTTAGGTAGCCTCGCATCATTTATTAAAAACTGTTTTTATTTCAAGCCTTGACTATTTCTTGAGTTTGGACTTGTTTTGTTGTGCAATCTTGGATTAGTCACGCAATAGGAGTGTTCTAGTCAAGTGTTTTCTACGATCTTCTCTTTGCTTTTCCCTGCAGCCTCGTTATCCATTGCTTGCTTTTTGTTAACTTCTTACGCTTACATTGACAGATGTACCAAAGTGCATAAACTATTTTTACTCCTTTCTTTCTGTTACCAGCTTGTGCAAGGCACCAAGAAGAACAACCAATCAAAGAAAACTCGAGCAGCTCGAATCACGAAAGAGCACTGATGTTACAGCGATTAAGAATAGGCAAGTGTCAGCTAAGGAACCCCGGGTAAGGAACATGCTGATAAGATCGAACAATCCAGAAAAAATGTCAAAACCGAATGAAAAGATGATGGAATTAGAGAGAGAACAAAATAAAGAAGTTGAATCTTATTCAAGTGTGTTGTCTGTGACTGCAAATTCCCCTAAAAAAAGAAAATAATGCAGCACGACATAGCCAAGAAAACAATGGAATCAAAGAAAGCGCACATTAAGAACCTCTCAGATTACGATCTCACACGCGGCGAAATCAACCTTCTGTCAAGGTCTCAATAGTATATTCCTACACCCGTGACAAATGAAAGTCACATAAGAAAAGCCTTTAAGCGCTCTTAAAGGATTTCGCAGCTTTTGCAAGATGAATGCGCCTACAGTTTATCTTCCACGGTAGAGATAAAAAGCCGCATCCTTTTCCTTCAGAGGAAACTTTTGAACATAACATTAAGCAATTCAAACGAAAATTACGAGCGAGGGGTTATCCAGATAACCTTTCAGAGAACATTCTTTCAGAAGTTAAATTTAGCAAAGGATCGTCGGCGCTACAAAATAAACAAAAGAAGCACAAAAGAATTTTACCGTTTGTAACAGAATATCGCCCTTCTGTGCCTAATCTTAAAAATACCCTAATGGCAAAGTGGCACCTTATAAAGAATCAACCTGTGCTTAGAGAAACATTTAAAGACCCTCCCATCCTTTCGTACAGCAAAGGGAGGTAATTAAAAGATATACTCGTCAGAGCCAAACTTTGAAGGTCAATGATAACACTAATGGACCAATGGGAGTTGTGTTTGGCCTGTCCATTTTATTCACCAACAAACAGCTTAATCTTCTTTTGAGGTACACTCGCTGAACATTCACTGTTGTCCATTACGGGCTCAAATTGTGATGAGAAGGCTCGGCTACCTATTGAAGCCTGGTTTCTAAGCTCCTCAAGAAAGTGATCCCAAAAAAATTTTTTGCCACCCGCACTGTCTGTGTTATTTTTCTTTATAATTGAACGCAGTGTATTGATGGCTTTAGTCTTTTATTACAAAGATATGTTACAAAAGGTAACGATGCAAAGAACCCAGCAATTTTCAACTTTTATTTGTTACCGAAAGAACCCAGTTAAATGCAACGCATGCGCAGTTGCTCGAAAAATTGAGACCGATTGCTTTAGCAGAAACATGCCGATTTCTAACGATCCAGTCGTTAGAATTTCAAGAAATTTGGCAGAAAAATAGATCAGAGACCACGTGAATGATCTATCAAAAAAAATATGAATTTTGACGTATGGAATTTTCAATAATGCAGGAAACGGCTAACGGCGAATTACGAAAATCGCCTATGTCAAAATTTTATTAGAACCGTGTTCACAGAAGGGATTTAATGTCAATTCTTAGTGTGCAAAATATGAAAACAATCTAACGACTGGATTTTTTTTAAATAAACAAAAACCATTATTTAAGCCTTGTTTTTAACCAGCCCCGTTGCCATGGCAACAGCACACACCCTGATCAAAATGCGAGAACAAATATTTCTGTGGTTAACCTTGACTCTTGCAAAAACTGGGCGCCAAAGCATAAATAGTTTAAAAGTTATGGTGAATTAGGAATAGGCACTTGAAAACTGTGTTCGGCCACCTTAACAAACCTACCCGCTCTGGGCACTGCTAAGTTTTCTTCTCGAAAATGTAAATAAATACCTTGTTTCGATGTGTCAATTGATTATAGGATGGATGCCAATATCAAAGATGTATACTGTAAACCAAGGCTGCATGTCTTGGCTGAAAAGCTGTAGTATGACCACCTTGGATTTGATGTAAACCTACCTCCCAGGAAAATTGGCTTGGCTGGCCTCTATTTGAACTCCTCGAAATGTTTAAGGTCATTTCTCACATTTTTTTTTATTTATTTATTACAATTTTTCAGCAAGGGAGTACATGGGTGGAATGAAAATAGAGTAAAAATGCCAGGGAGGGTCTATAAAAGGGTCTGAGACCCCATACAAGATAGACCACCCTATTTACTATTGTATAATAATCACACTACAATAGGGAAGTAACACTAATCCAATAAAAACTTTGAAAATTACTATAAAATACGATAGTAAATAGGATCACCGAAACAATAAATGAAATGACATTAACAATCACAGACTTCTGATCAGGATATCCCTGACACTCTTCTTAAAAATTTCAACACTATGTGCCCGACGAACTGAGTGTGGCAGAGAATTCCACATGTCTACGATCCTGTTGAAATAACTATATTTAAAAATGTTCGTTCTTGCATAGTTTTTCTTAAGTGTACAGTCACCCTTCCTTCGTAGCGTAACATTTGCACTACGCATCCTTTCTGCGCATAATGTATGGCGTCATTTAGCGCGCTCTCGTGCACACGCATATTGAAAACGTGGCGAAGTTGTCTTGATATTGAACTCTGTCAGTTGGGAAATGGCTATTGTTCACCAACGAGCATGGGCACCCCAACTTTTTTTCCAGTCATTGTAATCAACTTATCATAAACTTTGCTTGAGGAAAGACTAATCTGATTTCTATTGTTAAAAATTGAATAAACAACTAAAATAGCAGGTAAACTGTGGTCTTTTCTATTTTGCCCTATGGTAACCATGTCAAGAAATTTGGTTGAAATTTTAATCAAGAATTCAGCTTTCTGTCTAAATCAAACTTAAAAAGTTTATTGTGTCCGACAAAATGTATTGACTCCAGTTTAATGCGTGTTCCATGAGTCTCGGTCACAAAAATGTACAATTATTACTGGGAAAGCGTTCTTGTAATAAGCATAAAATAATGCCAAAAGGGGTCATTTTCAATGCCTCAGTGCTCCTTAATGAGCTTGGGTGCACCCCCCCCCCCCTTCTTTTTTTCAAAATTGAAGTTCTCATATGATAAATATTCAGTGGGCAAAGTTTTATTTCAGTCAGTTTTTCAGAGGAATTACCTTAAATGAAATGCAGACGAAGATCACCTAAAATATCAAGCCTAGGCAGTTGCTTACGAGGGCTTACACCATATTTGATCAAAAATTTTGCCTCATAACATTAGCATAACTAGCATAACTTAACTGCAGACCTCATGTAAATGTTTTATTTAATGGGAAGTCGATTTTAAGAAAAAACCCAGTGCTTCGCATTGAGTAATTTCCGTCCGCTGTACTATCCTGGAATGCAATAACGTTACAACACAAGTTCAGCTCCATTATTTGTCAATACCAAATTTCAAAGGTTTAACTGTAAAAGTGGTGTCGGTCGCTTATGAGAGGTGATCGCTTACAAGGGTTGAGGCTATTTGCGAGTCCGCGAGCAGGAGCCTCGAGCCGCTAACCCGGAAAGATTCCTGCCAAAAGAAGGGGCATTATGTCCTAATTTAAATAAGGTATTTATTACATGCGGGGTGCTTACCAACCGGTAAGTGACCAGAGGGAATAGCGGAAGAAAAGTTCATTTTTTAATGAAGACAAAACATGTATCGGATGAAACATCATCCATCGTCATTTGTACAATAAGATATTTATTGAAATAATGTAATAACAAAGTGAGATATTAATAAGACTAATTGAGGATGAAGGCGCGAACAAAAAAATGAAACTAAGAAGTACGAAAGGGATCAATTAAGATGTTTGACCTGAGAATTTAAAGACGGCTGCTCCCAAAGGATGTGCATGGCTTCCTTAATTTTCAATTTGAAGCTTGTTGAAGCAGTCGACAATTTAAAAACAATCTTTTGAACAAATGGAGCGACAATTTTCAGAACCTCTCAGGTGGACTTACTTTTTCAAAGTTTGATCTTTCAGTTTTTACTTATGCTAAGGACGTCTGGGGGTGCGCTTTTTATAACACTATTTAGGTAGAATTGATAAGCTCTTTGCCAGGTGTTATAATTTGGGTTACTGCTTAAAGCAGCAGAGTATCTTGGATATTCGTCATAACAGAGATATGAAGTTATGGCGAAGGATCTCATCCACCAACACTGCGTTGAGCGATCTTTTACCTCCCCAGAGAACACGGCAGTTGAGAACTAGGCCGCATAATTATATTCTACCTAATGTCCGAATAAGTTGTTTTAAATCAGTTTTTATTAATAGATGTCTTTTTAGTAGTAATTATTATCTTTTTTTCGGCTCGTGAGCGGGCGGAATTCAACAAATCCTGCAATCTGATTGGTTCCTGGAGCGGGCGGAATTCTCTCATACGGACCGCTACAGCGGGCGGAATCCATCGAGTTGATCTATTTTCGTGAATGAATTAGCGGTTATCGTCAATCTTTCGCCCTTTTTACACTTCAAAAGACGATGAATTAACGCAAGTTTACCTCTATTCACCTTTAGATGGCAAGGAAAGTTACTGTAAGTAAATTCAATTGAAGTTTTTGAAGTTGTGAGAGTTTGTTTGGTTGTTTGTTGCTCGGCGCTGTAATGGCGCGTAATCCTGTGTGTCTCTCTGTACAGTTTTAAGTAAAAACTGAGTCAATTTCAGTCGAGTTTCCCTCTCTAATCGTTGCTGTACTTCAGAGAATTGCTGTGGAGTACACTTAACGAATTTTCTCGTTATCTGCTACTCAATTTACGGTAGAAAAGTCTAATTCAGTCGAGTGATTCGCAGTGATCGACAAAAACTGTTTTTGAAGTACAACTTCAAACTTTGAACAAAAATTCACACCTGGAAAACAATTTTGGAGACCTAACTAGGGAACTAAATGCACTAACATAAAGTAGTTCGAAATAATTCTGTTCTTTAATACATCTTTCTTCGTATAGTATCTGATTTACTCGTTCTTTCGCTCGTTAGATTTTTTGCCAATGGTTTGTAGACGGCGCATAAGCCGATTCAATGGCAAAGTTGCGTAAACAAACGCACTTGTAAGCCAGTTTACGGCAAGAAAAAAAAGATAAAAACGTTATTGGCCGGCTTAGGGTCGGTCCGTATAGGGAAAAACTGTGACCTCGGGCTTGAAAATGCTGCCCTCGGCCTGCGGCCTCGGGCAGCATTTTCAAGACCTCGGTCACAGTTTTTCCCTATACGGACCTCCCAGCCGGCCAATAACATATATGTCTTTGGGCCCACGCGCCCCTGGCCATGTTGACCATGGAAAAAGAGTTCAATGGCTTTCTGTTTCTATACACGCATGCAGGTACTGTTCCTATAGTAGGAGAGGGAGAGAGAGAGAGATTGGGGGGGGGGAGGGGGGGGGGGAGTAAATGTCCTTTGTGCTTGTGCACACAAGACACCTCACCCGTTCAGAGTTTACTTTGATGTCAATTGGGAAAGGTCGTCGCCTTAAGGTAATTCCCCTGAAATAAAACTGACAATAGATTTTCGTTCAAACTTTGCCCACTAAATATTTATCATATGAGAACTTCAATTTTGAAATAAAAAAGGGGGGTGCCCATACTCATTAAGGAGCACTGGGACAATGAAAATGACCCATTTTGGCATTATTTAATGCTTATTACAAGAACGCATTCCCAGTAATAATTGTAAATTTTTGTGACCGAAACTCATGAGAACACGCATTAAACTGGAGTCAATGCATTGTATCGGACACAAATAAACTTTTTAAGTATGATTTAGACAGAAAGCTGAATTCTTGAATAAAATTTCAACCAAATTTCTTGACTTGGTTACCATACGGCAAAACAGAAAAGATCACAGTTTTCCTGCTATTTTCGTTATTTATTCAATTTTCAGCAATAGGAATCAGATCAGTCTTTCCTCAAGCAAAGTTTATGATAAGTTGATTACAATGACTGAAAAAAAAGTTGGGGTGCCCGTGCTCGTTGGTGAGCTATAACCATTTTCCAATTGACAGCGCTCAATATCAAGGCAAATCCGCCATATTTTCAATGTGCGCGTGCACGCGGGCGCGCTAAATGAGAGAGAATTAGTTTCGAGTTTATGTTTGTTTCCCACACTTAACAATAGCCATGATTGGTTGCTGCGCATCTAGAAACAAAGAATTGTGCTTGTACGTGCTTGCATTATACAAAGACGACAATTTCAGAAAGAAACTTACTGACTGATTTAGAAACAGAATTTAAACTCGCAGTTGACAGTGATAGAATCTTAATTGGAACTTCATTTTTTCTTGCTCTCTTAGTAGCCGCCAGCTAGCAAATTTGCGAGTTTCCTCACTTTAGTTCCCTTTGCTGACGAAAAAGCATTGTGTACACAATGTGTTTAATTTGTCACTCAACTTTGTTGGCCCTGAAATCTTTATTTGTAATCATGGTTACATAAACGTTCATTTTATGAAAAGAAAATATTTAATGATGATTTTTAACTGAGTTAATTTCGTAGAGAATATCCCTCAAACATAAGAGAAAATACCCGGAAAAAAGCACTGTTTGGTTAAAGCTAAAAGAAGTAGCACTGTTGGAATGTGGATTCCTTTGAAGTATCCAGTGGGTTGTACTGATAAATCAGCGCCTTTTCCTCTTCTTCAACACTTGGAAAGTGATGCGTACTCTGCCGAGCTGTGAAAAAAAATGGAACGTAGATGAGCCATAAGTTTTAGAAACAGGAAGAAAGACATACAACTATATTTTATCTTTAAGCAAGTTTCCCTTAACCGAATACCGTGACCGAAGGGCTTTTAATTAAGATTTATAAATGTGAGCACCCAAAATTTATGTGCAATAGTAACCTCGAATGACAAACAATCCTAAAAGGCAACAGAACCAAAGGAAGAGCATGGCTTAACCGGCAAAAAGGGAAAACAGGTTCCGTTAAAAGCACCAATCATAACGAGCTTGTTCTAAACAAATAGGAGGGTTTGAGTCCTGGCCGGGCTGGGTCATCATGGCTTGACACTTTACTCCTACAGAACCGGTGAATTCAATGTAAGGGGATAGCCCTGCGATGAACTAGCATCCTCTCCACAGGACAGTACAAATACTTTGAGGCCTTAGTACTATAGACACCGGGAAAAACTCCAGTTGTATGTGTCACTTGGTTAGCCTGAATTTCAGCGGCCTCCTCCTCTCGCTAAGTCTCGGGAGAGCATTTACTTTTCTCCTGTAAGACATCTTCAGATTTCTGGAAACATGTCCTGCCCAAGAGATATTAAATACTGTTTTTGTTGGGACAATTGATGAGTCGGATTTGATACTTAATAAGCTCCTTGCGCATTTCCAAAAGTATTAATGCATTAATATTATAATAATAATAATAATAAATATAATAATAATAATAATATAATAATAAATAATTCAAACCTTTATTAAAACATCACAATAAATTACAAGATTAAAACAGAAAGGCTAAAAAAGAAAGGCTAAAGAACATTTGAGTTATATTATTATTATAATAATAAATAATAATAATAATAATAATAAATAATAATTAAATAATTCAACTTTATTTACATCTTTGAAAAAACCTAGTTACGAATACTTTGAAGAAACTTAATAATAAATAATAATAATAATATAATAATAATAATAATAAAAAATTTGATAGTCATGAGTATGAAAGCCATTGTTTTATTTAATTTACTCAATAGCGTCACATCTGTTTTTGTTTTTTATTTTTTATTTTTCTTTTTCTTTAGTAATTGTCAACTTCTTGTCAACTTCTTGCTGCTTGTTTGATTAGCTGGATGAATGTAGTCTTCAATGATCGTTTTTGTTGGATGTTTTATCTGTTTCTAGACAAAACTCAGGGACACTCTTAACAGATGAAAATGCGAGCTTTTTGAAAAGGAACTTCAAGTTCTGCATTGATTTATCAGTGATCGAAGATTGTTTTATTAACACGTTACACATAACTATGTTTTTAATCAATCCAGCTGCGTACCTTGCTTCACAAAAAAAATTTGCCATGTATTGTCCAACAAGAATGGCGTCTGGTGAATGGCTAATAGCTTCTTTCGGTTCCCATTCAACTGTAATTTCTCTGGGTGCCACTGTGTCCCGTAAATGGGATACTTTTTACCTGTAGTAAATTGTAGATATAAAAAAAAAAGTGAGGATATAAGACGAGCTCCTGACTGGGGAAGATGAACCAAATCCGGCTCTCTGATTGGTTACCCCAAACATGATTAACTGCTGTCCTGCCAGAAAAAGGGTTTTCTTGTGCCTGATCACAGTCATAAACGCCTTTCCTGGCCTGCTTATTAGGCCAAAATAGCTGGATAATGGCCCCTTAAAAAACCAGAAACAAACTTGGATTAAACCAATCTGGATATAACATCACTCAGGATTTTTTTTTTTAAAAAAAACTTAAGACATACCTTTTTAATTTAGCTTACAACAAGTATTTTTTAGCAGTGGCACTTAGCATCATTTAGCATCACTCGGGATATAACATCACTCAGCATTTTTAATAAAAAACTTAAGACATACCTTTTTAATTTAGCTTACAACAAGTAATTTTTAGCAGCGGCACCCAGGGACTTAGCAGGTGGGGGGGGGGGGGGGGGGGTGGGGGTGCAATTGTGTATTTTTCGTATTAGGTTTTACTGAATTTTTTTTTCATATATATACATGTTTTTAAACTCATGTAAAGCGCTTTTGATCATTTTAATGTTAAATGGCCCTATATTAAGTAGATAAATCATCATCATTGTTATTATTATTATTATTATTATTATTATTATTATTATTATTATTATTATTATTAAACTATGTGTCATTCTTTGTCCCCTTTTCCAGTTAGGTTCCATTTAAAAGCTACCTTAGCTAAGTTCTTTGGTCCCTCTTCTAGTCAAAAAAGCACGTACACAAAAAATTTTCTGAATGAAAAACCTGACTAGAACAATCCATTTAACCTTGCATTAATGGTCGACACTAGTCCCTGCAACTAGTCCCCTGAATAGTTTACATGATGGGACTGGTCACAGGTACTTGCGCCACGTACAGTTCACACGAAGCGTTTCGAGGAACAAGTCGCAAAGACTTGTCTCAAAAAATCAAACCATGCAGTTTGAATTGGGACCAGTCGCAGGGACCAAATTTTAGTCCCTACACGCGACTAGTTTTTGTGATTAAAATTGCTAGTTCACACTAGTTGCAGGGACTAGTCCCGCCCTTTATCATGTTTTTGTTTTATATGGATCAGGCGCTCAGTAACTTGAACCTGACATGTACGAATTCCAAGTAACACCTTGGACAAGTGAATCATATCAGGTAAGTGAACGGTACTTTTCTGTTTTGGTTTTGATAGTTTTTCCACAGTTTTGTGGTTTAAAGAAGCAATAGACTAGCGGGTGCATTTCATCGGAAATAACAAATTTATAGACTGATTAGGTAGCGTACCTTCAATGGTAGAGATGAACTCTAGTCCATTCCTATCCCTGTTCGTTGAGAGAACATCGAAGAATTCTGCAAGGCTGTTTGTCCCCAGAATTTCTGTTGATCACAGTTAGAGCTAGTCACAGAAAAGTAATGGAATCCAGTTAATCCTGCCATCTTCGGGTCACCAACCTAAGAAGGATGATGGTTTTTTTTTTGCGGGGGGGGGGGGGGGTACTTCCCGAAAATGTATGTGGGGATGTGCAGCACTCGTCTTAAAACCCTTACACTATTGCTGACCCAAACTGCTATATTTTCGCCACTCTGTATGAGAACATATCCTTCCCAGGAACGTGTTTGATTTCTGGTGACATTTGAGATGGCTTTTCAAATTCTCAATGCCGCTATGAAAGAAATTGACTGAGCTTTTAATCGCAACGAAACAATGTAGCTGTCAAAACTATTCTGAGTAATACCTTGGTTTACAGAATTGTCAAATCACTTTTTATTAAGGCCGGAATAAATTGCATTCCAGGCATTGCTAATCTTACTAGTGGAACAAAATGCGTTTGGTCAGAACTTACCTCAATCGGTACACAGTTTTTGTGCATATTAAAAGTAACAGACTGTTCTTTGAGAGTTTTCAGAACTTCGTTCGGTGCAAAAACGAAACAAACGACTCCCAAAAGACCCCAAACAACCTGTAAATAAAACGGTCAGTTTGATTCCCCTGTGATTCTTTGATAGGATTCCCTTTTCAAAATTGTTTCAGATTAGATATTTTCAGGCAATGTTTGTTCCTTAAGACCCGTTTTATACAGGCGATTTTTGTCGCGGCAACTCGATGCAGTTTTTGTCGCGCTAAAGTTGAACAAGTTTGCAAACATGTTCGAAACCCCTGCGATATGGCGGCGACAAATCGCACCGAAAATCGCACGTGGTTTACACGTGCGATTTTGAAGTTGCAACTTAAGCGCGACAAAAATTGCATCGAGTTGCTGCGACAAAAATCGCTTGTGTGAACGGGCCTTTGATAAGAACTAAGCGCGACTCAAACCTACAATTAATGTTAGTCAAAGCATTCTGATTGTTTGATTCATTCCCTGCCAGGTTAGTTGCTACACAGTGCAAGTAGATATTATTACCAACTTATTAGGCATTTTTTTATTGTTTTAATTTTCTGCTATCAATCACTAACTGTAAAATATCGTTTGACGTTAAATTTTATTGAAAGGGTTTGTCATATTTTGTTTAAAATCATTCATTATTTCAAATCTCAAGTTGGACTGGAGAGTTAAACTGACCAGGGTATTACATATAAGATATTTTAATGTTGTAGGCCTCAGCAGTTAATAATTTGTGCCCCATACCATATATATACAGCTGTTTCGAGAAAGGTTGTCCAAAAGAAGCTTAAAGGCGTACGCGACAATGCCGAAAGGCATTATGGTAAAACTGTCAGTTTGAGTCAACGAAAACATGACGGCAATGCTATCGAAAACGTCAGCTAGAAATACATGCTCTCGCTTTGTTACTGACATTGAGATATAAGTGAGTTTCAAAATTCAGTCAAATGATCCAACCATGAATTATAGTAACAAAGGGTTAGGACTCACAGAGAAAGCATGATTCTGACGACTTTAACCTTACTCGCTTATTTTATGTCCTGCTTTGCAGAGAAAGTCGAAGAAATGTGTCAAAAATCGTGGTGCACGTGCAGAGTCATCGCTAATGAACCCTTTGTTTTTGGACGTGTTTTGGTAGCGTGATAGCGAGAGAGAACTTCAACATGCATAAACCTGTGCGTATTGCCACTTCATCTACGCTATATCCTAAGAAGAACTCTTTCATCCAAATAGCTCACTACCGTAGGTCTTCACTGGACGGTCGTGGCATCTTCGATTCCGGGCTTCACTACAAAATGAATTTCTTTAATTCTGAACATCTCCCATACTACCTTTCGGCATTGTCGCGAACGCTCTTACCCTTCTTTTAGACAACCTTTCCCGAAACAGCTGTATATATACGCGTACGGTACGTGGTTGTCTGGGATCGTTGATTATAGAACACTCATAATTGTGTTTAGGGACTAGTCAAAAAGTACAGGGGAGGTGGGCCGGAGCATTTCGAAATGTGGTGGTTAGAAGACAGATGACCCACCCCTTCCATTTGGCACAAAACTGAGTGACCCACTCCTAAATAGAGGCTGAAAATCACATGACCCACCCCCCCCCCCCCTCCCCCCCCAATAAGACATGACATATTTGGCTGCGTAATCCGAAAAAAAAAACACATTTTGTGGATGAAATTGTAATGTTCTTCACGTTTTAGATTTATTTCCTAACAACAATGCAAAATTATGCAAAAATTATATTGTTTTCCATTACCCTTGCAACTTTAAGTCATGACTGTAAACTCTAAGAAAACTTGACCTTTTACTTTTCACACTAGGCCTCAAGGCACGTAGAACAGTGATCCATGTAGAAAACGGCTGTAGTGAGTCCTGGGAGTAATATAGCCAGACAGCTCCCAGATCCTTGTGCATGTGTCCCGTATCCTTGGGAAAAAATAGCATGTAGACCCAACATCATATCAACTCTTCGGTTTTCGTCCATCGTATCTTGATTAAAAATACATCACCACTGTTTGTGTTATAGTTTTAATCATGTAGACACAAGTTGGCCATTTGGTGTTCTTGTATACCAGCATGTCAACCGAGTGCAGTATTTTGATTATTTCTGTCCTGGGACTACTTGCTCAATCCGTTAGCTTTTGTACAGATTTTACAATACATAAGTTACCATCTCTTATTTGTACACCAGCCAAGTGTACTTTTTCAAATCCGGCTTGAAAAGTTTTTGTCCTTTGTAACTGAAAAGATTTTATTTTATAATACAATAAAAGGAAGTGACACACTCCAACACCAACCCACAGTCTGTCAAGTTCTTTACGCATAGCCAACAGCTCCCACATGTGTTGTGTGGAGTTGGGGCTTTAATAAAGGGGTGCTTTGCTGTCTATGGCTGCCACTACCTGAGTGATATGGCTGTGCGCATGCCAGATCGTGGGTTGGTGTTTGAGTGTGTCACTTGCTTTTATTTGTGCAAAAAGAGTTACCTTTGTTGTAGATTGTGTCAAATGTGTGCCAATTCCCATAAAAAAAAAAAACAGGATGACCCACCCCTGTGGGTAGCTGAAAATTGCATGACCCACCCCTTACCAAGGGTTCAAAAACTGATGACCCACCCCCTCTCTGCTCCGGCCCACCCCCCCCCCCCAATACTTTTTGACCAGTCCCTTACTATAGTCGTTATAATTATTGTGTTACCTCCGGTAATTTCTAGTGGTATGGAGTAATTTTCTGAGTCACATGACACCAAAAGTTCCTCAGGTTTAAGGCCACTAGCAAGTACATTGAGCAGCTCGAAACCAAGGCAAGTTCCCCACATGGGAAAAATATCTTTCTTGTCATTAGCCTTGCAAAGCAAGAAATAAAACCTTAATCAAATGTACAAGAGATTTAGAACAGTCCCCCAAAGAAATGAAATCCTGTGGTTTTATAAACAACTTAAAATGAGGCCACTGTAATGTGTTCATAGATGAGACACTTTGTAAATAATGGAGAAGCGTTCTCAAGTTAACTTAAGAACGCCTCTTCATTATTTTCACTTTATCCAAGTCGCCAATCCATTTATCATTTAATGAGACACTTAATTGAGTTATTTTTTTGTAAGAACATGTCAGGCGTATGTATTGAATGATTTTGGGTGGTTGGACCTTTATATATGCCTCAGACCAATCAGGCCGAAGCTTCTATGAACAACCAATCTAATTATTGCTTGCAACGGTTGCAACGTCAGCAAGTATGTGCAGATTCTTGCTGATGTCGTCTTAACACTACTTCGAAGATATGGCGGCGAAACCATCATCATTTGATGGTGTTTCACGCGGGATTATGATGACAGGAATTGGAAATCTCAACCTATATATGTTTGTTTGAGAAATGGTCTTTTCGAATGAGGATTTCTACTGTGATTACTGTGGATATACCGACAGAAATCACTGAAACCCGCGACAACGTTACAACAAACAAGCATGGTCCGAGTGCCATGTAGTAAACTACTTACTGACCTAGCTACAAGTAGCTTGAGCCGTACTGGGGAATATTGGACCTCGGTCGTTTTTGTACGGACTTCGCTGCGATCGGTCCGTACTGCCACAACCTCGGGCCAATATTAGGGAGTTTTAGCAATGACGACGGCGACGGCGCGGACGATGGCTTGTAAAAAATGAATTTATGTTTTTCGTTCGAATCTCGTAACTGTGTAAATCTTTTCAGGACGCCTATCGGTCTTAAAACTTGCTCAGGCTTAACATGCACCGACGGCGTTCAATTCTGAAAGAAGTTTCCAAAAATTAGCCATTGTGGTTCCCGCTCTCCAAAATACATAGAACTTAGTCATTTTACGTTGTTGTTTCGCAGAGGACGGCAAAGAAATGTACAAAGATTAAATGCACGTGCACAGCTATTGTTTTTCTCATTAGACCTTTTGTTTGGCGACGCTTTACTCGCCGTAGCCTTCATGGTTTGCTAAAACTCCCTAATATTCCCCAGTACGGCCCTCGCGCTCGGTTAGCAAGAGGTCAGTATTTTCCACAGTTTCTCTGATGTTCAATACTGAATTGTGCGAAGTCTTGCAGTCGAAGTTATTGAATGTAATCCTTTAGAATCTAATGTTTCTTGTGAGCGGTCATACTGTAAGCTTCCTTGTTATCACTTCGTTTATAATTACTTTAGTTTCTACTCTGTCTAATCTTACCCTGCGCGCAGTCAATTTCTCCTATGCTAAGAGAGAGAAACTACTGCGAGCAACCGTTCGTTCCTTTGAGTTAACCGCAGTCCAACGCCATGGACGAATAACTTTTAACTTCGAACTAGTAAAACTAGTTTAAAAGCTGGTTTAGGTTCGCACGCATCAGCTCACTAATATAATTGCTGCGTTTACTCGAGCCCACCGTGTAGTGATCAAGGTCCAACTCCATCTGAGACTGTGCTGTGCATTGCAGTGCTTGGATTGCGATTCTGTTTTCACTCTTGATGACGTCACTGAAAACGATAGACCTCAGTACGAAGCTTTGGGAAATAACTACAGAGTTGGAAAAGCAGACGGCATTCTCTTCCCCAGAGGCCACGCTCGTTTTGGTCAGCACCAAGAACCGCGACATCTGGGAAGGTCCAATTTTTGGAGCGTGCGCAAAGAATTCGTTTCGTTTTCTCAGCCAATCAGATTGGCAGACTTAAGTCCGTGAATCGCGGACTTCCGGTGTTGGACCTTCCCAAAGGTTAACTCAGAGGTCGTGATTCTTGGTGCTGACCAAAAGAAGCGCGGCCTCTGAGGACGAGAATGAGCAGACGGTTGCTTGCAATGGTTTCTCTCTTGTTCGGCGTTGGAGAAACCGACCTTTCGCAGGCTAGTCTAATCTTAATCTCTTTGAAGCCTCAGAACGGTACAGAAGTTTTGAACTTTTTTAAGTCTAATGACAACAGCTAGTTATGAATAAGACCACTGAGTTTCAAACCTTGTTTTTGCTGTAGACAAATGTAAGGAGCTCATTTTGTTTTTAGGTAAGCTTTCTGAATGGTAACTTGACATTTCTTTTAGGGGATGAGTGGGTGTAATAGAACTGCTAAATCATTGATTCTTCTCGTTATTTGTGTTTCCTGGAGCATTTTGATGTATAATTTGTTGTAAAATCTTTAAGTATTCCGATAAAGGGAAATTCAAAATATTCATATCTGTCATAGTTTTTCTAATGGTTTTACATTTTAGTATGGAAAGACTTCCTGGTGGCAAGTTAAATCGCAAATTAATTTCCAATTGGAAACTTAACATGGCTTCTCGCCCAACCTCTGGGGCATTTTCGTTAAATTAGTTCTTGTTCTAAATGAATCCATGAAAAAAGTACTAAACAATATGCTTTTATATACTGTTAGCTCCTATTACAGACTGATTACTTGGCTGTCTTGCTAGGAAATGCTCCACTGAAGTTGTTATAAAAAAATTAAACTATTGATCGAATTGTTGAAATCAAACCTTCAAAAGCTTCATATTACACGTCACACGAAGTATATCGTAGCCCAAGTTGTTGGATTAAAATAATCACATTGCTGCTACGTACTTCCAGAATTACTTCCAGAGGGTTTCAATTCACAAACAACTCATGCACGCCTAGCGTGTCTATGTTTGTTACCGTGGGCGCTTAAAGAATCGCGCCACAAGAAGAAAATAGCCCACTTTCGATATATCAGTATTCTAACATGGCTCCGAGGCTTTCGGGTCCAATTTTTTTAAAGTTTCTTTCGTCTCTCAATTTCCAAAGAAAACAACACCAAATATGATAGTGTGTCCTGAAAGCCTCGGAGCCATCTTAGAATGATTGATATATCGAACCAAGAGTCCATCATTTTCTCTTGTTCGAACGTGGACTATTCTTGATGGACGGGGTAGCATACTATAGATTATTAGTAAAATCCAACTAGTGGTCTATTATCAATGCTGCGTTCTGATTGGTTGAGCTACTAGCAGGCTATTTGTTACAGCCCACTAGTAGCGAAAAGCACCGGCTTTGAAAACCAAAACAATGGCTTTAACTAGCGAAAGATGTTTTGTCTCGATATTTTTTTGACCAACTAGTTGGATTTTACTAAAACAATTATTCCTCTCGCCCTCATGGGCTCTGAGTCAATAGCCCATTCGGCCTTCGGCCTCATGGGCTATTGACTCAGAGCCCATTCGGGCTTGAGGAATAATTGTTAAATATTCCTTTCAGGGTTGTACTAGTAATACATCTGATGACCTCATGCGGTGTTCATAAAACTCCAGGTTACCGAGTTCCCTGGGTGGTAAGGATTGGAACTTATTATACAGAAATTATTACTGAGCACAAACGATGGGTGTTTAACAGAAAGTCCTACCTGTATTGCCAGGTCATAAATAATCTTTGCTGTCCTGAGGTAACCTGAGTCGCACAGACTAGCGCCTCCTCCTGGAAACAAAACCCTGTCAGGACAGAGATAAACAATAGTGTATCAACAGTGTCTATACAGTAGTCTTAATTTCATTTAGCCTGCAAACAGGCTCCCGGTTCGGTTGGGTTTAGGGCGAGATCAGGCGATAGCCGAGTGTAGTCTAGGGTGAGCGGGACGAACTGAGAGCGGTCTGGTGAGGAGGGAGTGCGCAGGGAGTGAGGAGGGAGTGCGCGTCCCACTCGCTCGCCAAATTATTTTTTCCAACCTCGCTGGGAGCCTGTTCACTCGCTCGCCAAATTATTTTTTCCGACCTCGCTGGGAGTCTGTTCGCAGGCTAAATTTCATTACACACAACAACTAAACATTGTGACTTACCCATTGATGCTGTTGAACAGTGATTCCAATTCTTCTTTTGATAAGTCAATTCTTCAAAGTGTCAAGGACCTTAACTTTCAATTTTCTTTTTTTGATGTTCGTAAAACCCGACTAAACGTTAAATTATCTGAGTTAGACTTTCTATCAGAAAGTAGGCACCTGAAAAATATTAATTAAGAAGATAAGTCATTAACTGAGACAACATATGAATACGTGACAGAAAATAGAACCAATAGGTTATATTTTAGAGCCGGATCTGATAAGAATCAAGTTTTCTGAAGCCGATAGGAAGGTAATGAAATTGAGACTCGAGACGTAAGCCAGTTTCACTAATCTTAAACTTAAAACACACATCAGAGCACATCAGAGCGAGGTTGAACCCGATATTAGCAGAATGTTAGCGTTCATAAGGATACCGTATTGGAACAACACGAGCACCAGCGCTCTCAATGTACTTGACGTAAGACGACGCTATGTACGACTTTCCATGTTTGGCGAACTTTTCAGAGCTGTCCAGAGAGAGAATTCCTGAATAAGAAAAAAATATCAAATAACATAATTAAATTAAAGTTTGCTTGTGTGAAGGTAACTTGGCAAATTGTTGAAAGTCTGCCAAACTCCTCCTGGTCAATTGCCAGTGAAATAAGGTTCTTCATTTTTCGGAATATGTAATTGCGTGAAGAAACTTCGGCAAGTATTTAAATTATACCTCTAGGGTTCTTGTCGCCCAAACCATCCTGTAATAGCATTAAACGAGAAAATTCCTGAAGAGTAAAGAATTGAAATATTTTCCCCTGAGTTATTTCTCGATTTTGAAGTCACAAGCTCTGAGCTACGTGTACCAAGGCAGTGAATTTGGCATATTTTGAAAATTCATCTCAGCAATTACAGAAAAAGTTGCTTTCAAGTGATACATATTTTTTGCTCATTTGTTGCATTTTGTCTTGTTATTCTACCCAACATTTCAGTGAAATGAACTCACACCCTAATAAGATATCCTCATCGCAGAAGGTTTCGATCTTCATGTCCAGTTTTACGTTACACGCACGGAATTGACAAATTTCACACTACCTATAATGGGTCGCTGGTTCTTCGGTCGTACTTCAAACTCCATTTTTCCTATAGTAAGAAGGTTCCCCATTCGTGTTCTTACTAAATTAAGTCCAAAGCTCACAAAATCAATTTGATGGAGCTAACAATGTTGTGGCGTTCCCTTCAACAGTTCAGCAGTTATAAAAAGTAACGCTTGTACTTGGATGAATTTCAATTTTTTTTTCAGCTAGTCACTTAGTCAAACAAGTATTTCTCAGTCACCTGCAAGGCAACGTCGCTCTTCGATCGTGTTAAAATAAAACGAAGAAAATAGATCTACAATCAATAAAGTCAATAAAGTCTAGCTCGCCAAACAGTTGGTTTTATCAGTGTCACACTAAGATGCTGTTGAGCCTTTAACAGCCAGATTCCTGTTATCTTTGCCTGAGTCTTTGCATTCTTATTCGCTATAAAAGTACATATGATATGAAAAATAATTTCTGCTTATTGAAAGGCCTTTCCAACCACAGAAGAATGGCCTTTTTCTTTTTGCAATATCTTTTTTCATTTTAGAGATATTGAGGTTTCTCTACTGTGCAAATTAGATCAGTGATGAAGTCATATTGTTTGCAACTAAAAATCATTTTTAGTTGCCAACAATATGACGCCATCACTGATCTAATTTGCATAGTAGAGAAACGTCAATATCTCTAAAACGAAAAAACATATTGCAAAAAGAAAAAGGCCATTCTTTACCGGGTAAAATACTTGAAAGGTTAAAAAGACGTTCTCAGGTTAAAAGTTTTAAAGAACACTGAGCTTTCGATTGCCAGTCTGCACAGGGGATTTTATAGACAACGTTCGTTTGCCGATCTGATGGAGGTCTTGATTTGGGAGACGCAAATTCCTGTTGCAGGGAGAAAGGGTAGATGCTTACACACTAGAAAAAAGAAACACATACGAAACAATAAAGTTTTTAAAAGTGGTTCCAACATTGCCAGCCAGGCGTGGCTCGAAGGCTACACTATTGATTTTGAGAATGCATGCGTCATCGACAGAGGCAATTCACGCGTAAGAAAAACGCTGGAATCCTGGCACACCGCAATTACTAGCCAGGCAGACAATAATTCTAAGCAGCTGTCAAGACAATATTCAATTTTACTGTAATCTTATCCATGTTATTAGCATTTCATTGTCACACAAGTATTTCTTTTGTATTATTGTATTTATATATATTCGTTCGTTACTTTCTCACCTTTTTGCACAAATATATTTTTACCTCCGCTTTTTACAACTCACTTTTTAAAGATTGCAGATTGGCAATCGAAAGCTAAGTGTTCTTTAAACTTTTAACCAGAGAACGTCTTTTTAACTTTTTCAATTATGCCCCCTGGTTACTCATCGATTTTTAAGGGTAAAATACTTTTAAAACAATATCTCTAGAAATATTGAAGCAGTGCTCTTGAAACTTGGCACCATAAATGTGCATCACAAAGGAAACAAAATGAAACCCTTAGGGCCGTTGCCATAGCAACATTCTCGGATCCAGTCTCCTTTTGCCCAAAACAAAAAATATTCCCATTTGGAACCTCTAAAGTGAGACAAAGGGTCCTGTTTCGAACAGGCATGGGTCCCATATAGTCTTAACTCCCATCAATAGATTGTGTGGGGTAGATGGGAATTTCAGTTTTTATTAGTACAGCACCAGTGGCAAAACTGATGTCATGGCAACAGCATTAAGAGTGTCATTTTTGTTTCTTTTGTGGAGCACATTTGTGGTGCGAAGTTTCAAGAACACTGCTTCAATATTTCCAGAGATATCGCACCTTACCACTTTTCAGTTGCCAACAGTATGACGTCATCACTTATCTTATTTGCATAATAGAAATACGTCAATATCTCTAAAACGAAAAAAGATATTTCACAAAGAAAAACGTCAGTCTTCTGTATTTTGAAAGGCCTTTCAAATAAGCAGAAGTTACTTTTCATGTCTATTATACAATTTCAGTTTCTTGTTTAATTACTGTACTTTTTAAAGCAGAATCAATCCCTCTGGAAGGGGCTTGGCCGGAGGATTTTTTTTGGGGGGAGGATCGTTGGATTTTTAGGATGACAGAAGGAGGATCAGTCATAACTATGAACCGGCCAAAAGGGGTCATAACTAAATGTGACATTCCCATACAGACTTGGTGGACGGCTATTTGGCACATTAGCTAAAAACTAACTTTGTGGTTTCACAGCACTTGAGATGGTTAGCTGTTTGTATGTCAACTGACAGTTACAGGGTTCTGAGTAGAACGGCGGAATTCTACCCGCTGTAAAGTCGAATGAAGCCACCTGCTCCGGTCATTAAAATTGTACACATATAGCAAGACATTAAGACTTAACTAGACGCTACTTGCTACATCTAATTTTACTATCATATAAAACAACTCATTTTCCGTAAGACTTTGCACCCCAAAGTGAATGAAATCGCATCCTTTGCAAATGACAATTTCAAAACTTTCCGGGGAAGCATACCCCCGAACCCACCTAGGTAGGCTTGCCCCTTCGGGCCTCCGAGTCGCTTTTATGTCTCAGTTTATCAGTATGCCGGCTGTTATGATGTGTCGGACACCTATAAAACTTCTGCTAAGAACACCGATCAGGTATAGGGAAGACACCAATCAAGAGACTGCACCATGGCGGCTTCATAAATCTGTAAGACAGCATCTTAGTTATAAATATTACTGTCATATGACCGTTAAAAGCACTAAGTATAAACGTCGAAAGGTAAATGTGCGTGCGAAGACATTGAGGATGGGGGGATCTAGAAATTTATCAATAGGTCTAATTGAGGGGTGTACTTAAAAAAAATAGCATTTAAACCAGGGATCTCCTAAATCTTACTGTCTATAGCCAGAAATCCTCCGCCACCTCTTCCGCGATAAATAATGACCGGTCTGGTCCGGTCTTGGGGCGGTGTTAATTTATTCATTTGTCTTTCCCGTTAAGTGTCCATGCTTTTCTTTTTCTTGTGTTAATCACTCGACCAATCATAAAAACCCAATACAAAGACTATTTAAGGTGGCTGAACACAGTTTTTGATACCTCTGTTTCATTTACCTTTGCTTCTAAAACCCTTGATCCTTTGGTCGCCAAAATTGGCAGCCAGCAAGTTAACAACACAAACTTCAACTTTTTGATAATTAAACTGTCGTATGTGCCGTTGCCATGGCAACATGATTAATTATAAACAGGCGTTTTAAACCAGTTTTGTTTATTTGCAGAAAATCTAATCATTAGATTTTCTTTATAATTTGCATGCAACAAGCTTGTAACGATACTCACATGTTAGCGCTATTTTAATAATAATTTCACAAACAGATCTTTAATTATCCCTCGTTGAAGGTTCACTGGCATATCTTGAATTTCCTTTGTTAAATTTTAATTTTTTTTAATCCTCCAGTTATTTATTTCCTAAAGTATTTTCGCTCTAAATTTCGTGAAATTCTAATGAGTGGTTCTCGAGAAATAGGCGTATCTCCGAAAGTCAATTTTTCACTCAATCGCAATTTTTTCGACTTACTACGCATGCGCTGCATTTAACTGGGTTCCTTCGGTAACAAACAAAAGCTGGAAATTGCTGGGTTCTTTGCATCGTTACCTTTTCTAACGTATCTTTGTAATGAAAGACTAAAGCCATCAATACACTGCTTTCAATTATAGAGAAAAATAACACAGATAGTGCGAGTGTTGAGTAAATAAAATGATCGCTCTATTGACGGCTTGTTTGTTTGTTGAAATCCTTGTGCACGTGCTGAATTGCATCAGCAAAAGCGCGCGCGAAAACTGTGTTCGGCCACCTTAAGCCTTTTATTTAAGCAATAGACCACAAGTTTCTGTGGTTTATAGGCCGATAAACCACGCGGGATGTTAGTAGAACACGAGAAGAATTTGAAAATCACGAGCCGCAGGCGAGTGATTTACGAATTTTTCGAGTGTGCTACAAACATCCCAAGTGGTTTATCAGCCTATAAACCATAGAAACTTGTGGTTTACTGCTTTTATATAATAGCGAGGTTAAGCATGACGTTTACGGCAAACGGCAAACGGCAAAAATGAAACTTTTGCCGTCTGTCTTCAGCTCTCTGTACAGTATAATCAAAATATTTGTATTTGCAGTGAATAGTAAGAGACACTTTTCTATTTTTGTATGATTTATTTAAGGATTACAAGAAAAGAATAGAAAATCAGAAGTGAACTTTGCCGTTCGCCGTCTGCCGTAAACGTCATGCTTAAACTCACTAATAATTCTGAAGACGCGCGATTTTTCCATGGGTTTACCGGCACAATATACCATAGCTGATTGACCAATCAGAGCGCGCGCATTGATTTTGTTATTATATAAAAATAATAGATAAACAAGCAAGACAGGCAATGACCAGTTTGTCAAATAGGACTAGCTTTTGTGCGCTGCAGTGACTTCACTTCATCACCTTAACTGACAACTAACAAACGCCATTTGTTCACACGAAAATAAAACGACGCGGGCAGTTGACACTACATCTAACACTCTCTGTTCTGTTAGCTTTCTGAAGGACTCGACAGTGGGGAAAAATGTGGTGTATTAGCAGAATATTGAGTGTTTCTCTAAAAAACCAAAGAAGTGAGACTTGCTTAATGATGGTCAAGCGTTTGTAAAAAGTTAGAATTCATGTATCGATGAGATTTCCATCTGTAGAAATAATGGTTAATGTGGATAATCCAAAGCAAACCTGTTACGAAGGAGGTTCTAACTGGACAACTGCTAACTGCTAACTATGCTAACTGCTAACTGTATAACTGCTAACTGGATGAAGATGGCAAATGAATAGGAGCGGTGCCGGAAGTGGATTAGGTTCAATAGTGAGAGTCAAATTTTGAAATGAAAACAACGAACGAACGAAATCTTTACATAAACAGACGTCATACGTATCAATCACGAAAGAGGTTTCTGAACTTTTATTACCTGAAAAAATTGTCATTTATAATTCTACGAGCCACGAGACCATGATAGCTTTCCGAATTCTTCTTAGTGTTTTATCTATCATCCAAGATCCTCCTGTAAACTCTCATTATTAGTATCACCAATGTCTGCAGCTTCAGGAGTGGTCACGTTGCTTAGCAACGCCACTGACCAAAAGTGATGCCACGTGCTTAGACCAAGAAGAGAAACGGTGGGGTCAATTCCGGTGATGAGCGAGCAGACATGACACTGTCAACCTGAAGCTCATATCACATGTCTAGATCTACTGACATCGATATAAAGATTCAAAGATTCTCTTGGTTTCGCGTCATGGATCGACCGCACTGAATTGGCGCTTTTTATGTATTTTTTCTCAACTCTACTTAAGCGGGTACAGCTACTCTGTCAATGTTTCAGTTCTGCAGTTTCTTAACGCCGAATATCACAAATTTGCGAAAAATATTATTACTAATACATCTGGAAAAGTTTGGCGTCAACGATCACTTGGAATTCTGGTATTTGTACTGATTCAGAGTACCTTAAGAATACACTTAGCATTGGAAGAATGGACAATAATTCTCGTGTAGGCGTTAGAGCGAGTTTTGTTTTGATTAGGTGTCGTGAAACCAAAGTCATTAGTCTGGCAAATCCCATAGGAGGCAGACAATACCCTGATGAACCAATCAAAACTGGACGCAGACAATACACTGATGAACCAATCAAAACTGACTCGCAGCGCGGGAAAACGAGTGCGAGCTGGTCAAGATAATAAGTTTTGGCTTGGCTCCTTGACACGTGATAACAAAATGGTGCATTTTTTAAAGGCAATCATTCAGTGAAGTAATGCAAAACTAGAGGGGAAGCGCATCACTTTCGAACCTAAGTAAGGCCGCTCTATCTCCGTTTTAAATTGATTTGAAGACCTTAACGCCCGCTTTTTACTATGATGAGGCTAATAATGCAAATAAACGCTTTTTTGTGCAAGCCTGTATCAATGATAACTGTTCCTCCCCAACTTCGCTCAGGAATTAAAACTAGACGGGTGGGTCACGTGATGTTTTAAAGCAATTAGTGTGTGGCAGGTAAAAGGGACAGGTTTGTTTATATGCCAAACAAACAGACCACCAGGTGATGCTACGAGCTGCCATGTTGTCATTTGTTGTTTTAGGTGTTCTGATTAGCTCCACAAAATACTCGTGTTTATTTTTATCGATCCGTTCACAACAGCCATAACATTCGTTAACAGGTTCAGGCTTCCGAAATTATTCCATTTTCCCAAGGATCCAAAAGGTAAGGAAAGTTAAATAGGATATCGGAATCTGCGTTTTAAAACTGTTTTTGAATGACAGGTGTTCCTTTCTTTGGTCTATTTAGAGGTCAATTGGCTTTTCTCAGGTGTTGTTTTAATATTACGTGCCGGCAACTACCCATGTACAAAATTGTAAAAGTCAGTTCAAATGGCGTGGCTCTTCTTGTGTGAAGAAACTTAACAATGGCATCGGCATTTTGCATTCTCGACTGACAAATTGAATTGGCCAGTAATAAATGATATTACACCCTTGAAGCGAACCTTAGATCAATATCAATTTGGGATGGGCGGACACAACTGTTTACATGTCTTCTCAGGCCGCGGAAAATTATTATCACCGTTATGTCAAAACAGTGTCGAATAAAATGCAAATTCATCCCCTGATCACCAGTGCAAATTGCCAGGAAGTTCCTTGTTCCTTAGCCCGAGATAACAAAACCTAGAAATTTTAGCCAAACTGACTTTGACGAGCGATAGGGAAACCATTTCACTTGCACAAGCCAGAAATAACACACGTTGAAAACTGATCGGGATGCTACTTTACCGGAAAGGTCTTAGATTTTCAACTGACATGAATATTTCTCGTTTCACATATTTAGGTCTCGATTTTTTTCTTTTGGAATTAGTTAGGAGAATTCAATACACCGTTTAAATATATCTTATGACCTCTATGATTGTTAGGTTTACCGCAGAATCACAGTTATGTGAACCAGAAGTCTGATGAAATCTCATTCTTATGTTGCTTTATTTTTCCTTTGAGGTCCAACACTGAGCAAACAAAGTTTGCGTTAAGTTCGCCACACCAGCTGCATTATGCATCTTTTGCTTTGGTCCTTCTTATTGTTTTGTTTGACGTTAAGTGTTGGTAAGTTTATTCATATTATTTTTCATTTGATCTATTTTAGCAATTGTGATACAAAGAACAAATTTCATTTTTGTCCTGAAAGCCTAAGCGCCATGTCAGAATATTGATTTATCGATAATGGCCTATTGGAGTGCGCTAAAAGCAATCACGATTTTTAGATTTTAAGTATTTCATCAATGGTTTCTTTACGTGTACCTTTTCAGTTTCAGCAGTCCCTTCACCTCAGTGGCTCTATGAACAGATCCATGCTCTACCAGATGGAGATACCGCTGAATTACATACCAAGAAGTCGAACATACCAGAGGATAAAAACCACGCGCCTCCTCATAGAAGAAAAGACGGAGTAAAGAAACTATTCAGTTTCCTGGATTCTGCGATACAAGAAAGCGGAAGCGGAAGCGGAGAGAGCTCAGGCCAAGAACCGGTTACTATGGATACTGAAAAACATTCTAGCTCTACTGGAAAACAGTTTTCTGGAGCCACCAGCTCCAAACAGCAAGATACTATAAGTTCTAGTGACAACACGCAACACAAGTCAGAAGAAATAAAGGAAACTTTGATGAAGGAAGACCAAACATTATCAAATAAGAATAAAGTAGGATTGACTGGTAATAGTCAGCAAGGTTCAACTGCTTTGTCTCCCGGCTTAAATCCTCAAAATGCACAGCGGTTATCCCGTATGTTACAGCAAATCAACAAGGAGGACAGAGAGGTATTGTAACAGCACCACAGAGAACAGCAGGTTATGTGGCTAATGAAAGTTCCAAAAGTTTAGCATGTAAGTGGATGTTACAACAGATGGAAATGTAAAATCATTAGGATTCAAATTTTAAGCAGCCAATAAGTGCCATGTGCGGCACTGGCCAATGCTGGGTGCCAGTCCTAGGCCTTTTCACAAGTTGCTCGGCAACTTTTGGCGACTTCTCGTATTTTGAGCAACTTTTATTTTGTTTTGAGCAACTTCTTGCATTCTGAGCAATTTCTTGTTTTCTATCAAATATTGAGAAATCAAATCGGAGCAGCTATTAGTGCTTAAATTGGCCTTGGTCCATATTTCAAAATGTTGTAGAGGACAATTTATGAAATTCCTGTGAGAAGGGAGCCGAATCTATCCCCCCCTTCGCCCTCTCCCGGGGACAGATCATGGTTGCAAGATGCCTGCTGCCAGGATGCTAGGTAACTGTTTTTTTAAAAGAAAATTCTAAATGGCAGAAAATGATTCACAATCGACTAACTCGAGTGTGACAAATGGAATTAAAAACTGTATAACCACAGCAAAACAAACTGATGAGCGGTGCCGGATCTTAAGTAGACGGCCTGCGTCAGAAGAGAAATTTTATTCCGTTTATTTCATTTTGGTCATATCTGCCGCTGGGATCAGTGTGCCGTCTGTATTTTGTTAACTCGAAAGTGACCAGGCCTGGCCGGGCTTCCTTTGTGTGTCTTGTGTTTCTGTAACCAAGAGTATAAATAGGTTCATGTGACTAGAGGAGAAATTGATGGGTTAACCAACGATGGACTACGTTACTATACCCATCTAGCGGGGGACAGGGGGGGGGGGGTTTAGGGGCCCGGTAACATCTTTTGCGCCACAGCGACCCCATGAAACTCATCTGATACTTTGTTGTGTACGGGGAGGCCTCAACTATCAGACCTGGTGGTTCCTAGAGGTCCTTCGCCATACATTGAAATACTTATAAATAATTCAATATATTAGGTAAAGAGGCAAATAAAATGGATCTTGAATCTTTGGATTGGAAAACAGATTACATGTATTTTGATAGTGAAGTAAAACAAAGCAATTGAGCTATTTTCATTTTCCAAATAGAGTCAACAAACACTTCTCCTTACGCCCGACTACATGAAGGTCCAGAAAGCAACAAACGCGTACCCACTCGCTAGTCAGCGGGCACCACCAATATGGTTATACCGCGTCACGTAGGCGGCCACCAGCTATTCCAGTTCGAAGTCGAGTCGTCACGGGTCAGACATCAAGACCACAGCCGGCTCTAGTAACTGGTCATCATCTAATTAACTGGTATGTCAATTGTTGTGGTCAAACACAAAGGGTTTATGATTATTTGTACAGCATTGCTCGTGACAACTCAAAGAGTCCTGAAAGTGGTACCATGTACTGAAAAAAAAAAGCAAACAAACAAAGAAACAAAAAAAAAAAACAACTGTTTTCAATCTTTTTGAAGTCCACCTTCGATAGGAAAGTATTTTAGAGTTTAACTTAGACTAATGTTAAACGTTGCCTCCGCAGACTATATACCACTCTAGTTGTGGCTCACATACAATTAATCAGCATCCTCAATTTTTTTTGGAAAACATTGTTTCACCAGATACAGTACTTGCAAGCCTAGTGAACAAAATTTACGTCTTCAAACCCGCTACAAACATGTCTAAAGTGTCTGTTTAAATGTTGAAAAGATAAAGGCCGTAACTACTAAAATCCAACCATTTACTTTGGCATTCAACAGTGCTAAAAATAAATAAATCAATAAATAACCTTATTTAGCGAGGGTGACATTTAACAGTAAAGCTACCCTCGTTTCGGATCGAATTGGCATTTTGAGTGTTGGTATTTGTGGAGGGAGGAAAACTGGAGAACCCGGAGAAAGACCCTCGGTGCAGGGACGAGAGTCAACAACAAACTCAACCCACTAAGGTCCGGGAATCGAACCCGGGCCACAGTGGTGGGAGGCAAGTGCTCTCTCTCCACTGTGCCATCTCTGCATCCCCAAGCTAATTTCAAGACCATAGATTGAAATATTTTACAAAAATTAACCAAATGCCTCCTTGTGTCCTTGCTCTCAGGATCACCACAGAGATCAAACATTCAGGGACCAT
>JAHPZR010013645.1:60000-70000 GCA_019787425.1 Platygyra sinensis
ACCCCGGACGCTTGAGTAAGGTCTTCGTCGACGGTTTTGTCTACAGATTTTTCTCTAATGCTTTTGGCTTCATTTCGACAAGAGATGTCGCCATTTTTGGATTTTTCGATTGCCTGGTAGAGTGGAATACAGCCGGCTATTTCTTCGCTTACTTCAAACTCTGTATGGTAGGGAGATCTGCGGAGACCATCGGAAGCCTCCTCCTCAATGCCACTGTCGTATGTTAAATCATTGGGTTCGTTTTCGATAAGAACTCGTATCTCGTCTTGAAATACGCCCTTCGTTTGTCTTCTCGATGTACTAGTGGCGGCAAGTTCTAAAGAAAAGAAGAAGAATGAATTATCATTCTCAGGTTATGTAGTCTTGTCGAATCATTCTTATCTTATGTAAATCACTCACCCCTGGACATCATTGGATTCACGTGAGCTGACACGTGATCCTGTAAGTCACGTGATGCGATAAGTTGGTTCTCATTGGTGTCTAAGGATATTCGGCGTTCTGGTTTGTGAATGTCCAGTAAATCCTGCTTTGAATTAGAGTTCCTGAGTCTGCTCACTAAACGGAAACAAAACGTTTATGTATATTTGAACAAAATCAATCATTTGATGACGTCCAGCGTCAATTTTTAAATCGTCTCAAATGATATTTTTCTACTAAAATTGAGCTCTTCCCCCTTACCTGACATGGTTCTTGCGGGAGATGAATTCCTGAAAGGATGAAATAAGCAATATGTATTTGCATGATAAATGAATAACGATTGTGAATTTTAAGCTCTGTAAGGAAATGTGAAAAGTTAACTGATCAACATAACAAGAACGTGGGACAAAGAAGAAACCTAAACTATGAACCGAACTGATGATATGAACTCTCCATGAACCGAACTGATGATATGAACTCTCCATGAACTGAACTGATGATATGAACTCTCCATGAACTGAACTGATGATATGAACTCTCCATGAACTGAACTGATGATATGAACTCTCCATGAACTGAACTGATGATATGAACTCTCCATGAACTGAACTGATGATATGAACTCTCCATGAACTGAACTGATGATATGAACTCTCCGTGAACTGAACTGATGATATGAACTCTCCATGAACTGAACTGATGATATGAACTCTCCGTGAACTGAACTGATGATATGAACTCTCCATAAACTGAACTGATGATATGAACTCTCCGGCATGAACTGAACTGATGATATGAACTCTTCATGAACTGAACTGATGATATCAACTCTCCATGAACTGAAATGATAGTGATATGAACTCTTCATGAACTGAAGTGATAGTGATATGAACTCTTCATGAACTGAATTGATAGTGATATGAACTCTCCATGAACTGAACTGATGATATGAACTCTCCATGAACTGAACTGATAGTGATATAAACTCTTCATGAACTGAACTGATAGTGAAATGAACTCTCCATGAACTGAACTGATAGTGATATGAACTCTTCATGAACTGAACTGATAGTGATATGAACTCTCCATGAACTGAACTGATAGTGATATAAACTCTTCATGAACTGAACTGATAGTGATATGAACTCTCCATGAACTGAACTGATAGTGATATGAACTCTCCATGAACTGAACTGATGATATGAACTCTTCATGAACTGAACTGATGATATGAACTCTCCATGAACTGAACTGATGATATGAACTCTCCATGAACTGAAATGATGATATGAACTCTCCATGAACTGAACTGATGATATGAACTCTTCATGAACTGAACTGATGATATGAACTCTCCATGAACTGAACTGATGATATCAACTCTCCATGAACTGAACTGATTATATGAACTCTCCCTGAACTGAACTGATAGTGATATGAACTCTCCATGAGTTCTCGTAGCGTCTTTGGTAAGACCCCCCACGAAGTTTAAACCTTTACCCTATAGAAACAACGTTGGGTTTAGCCCTAGAAAGACCAAAAGTAAATACCAATAGGGATTTCCAGTCCTTGATAGCTTAAGATATTTTTTTTTTGGTGGTCACCTGTCTAATGACGTCATAATCTTGGCAACAGTAAAACCTCAAATGGGGTGGGAATGGCTAACTTGCGCAAGTATAAGATATCAGTTATTCTTTGTCTTTATTTATAGTTGATATCCTTGGCCAGAATGGTGAAGAAGATACATCACTGTCAACCATTCCGGCCAGAACCATATATGGGACAACAAGACCATTGCCATAGCATTTCAATTTATATCGGTTATATTCTTAATTTCAAGTTAATCCGATGAAACATTCATAACAGGTCACGTGAAGCATCTTAACACTTAAATCCAAACGTGAGTTGACGTCGTTATGGTCGTATTGAGGCCAAGTTTGAAGGCGTTTTGGTGAATCACTAAAAAGTAAAGGCTGTTTTCAGATCTATGCAAATTAGGCTGTGATGCATGCCTTAACATGCTTGAGAAAGAATTTTTCTTCGTCACACGCTCTTGTCTAGTTGACTAGTTCACATTTCACGTGTATTTGCCTATTTCTACATAATATACATGTCTAACGTTCTTCATCAACAATTTTTGCAGTGGTTTTTAAGCCGCCTCCAACTAGGAGGAGGCAAATAACTGACAATTCTATGTCCGAGTCATTAACAAGATTGTAAAGTTAGCACCTGGGTTGGACTTGTGTCATTTCAAACTCCTCAGAATCAGTTTTTAGCTTCGTGCTTCTCTGCCTTAACCTACGAATTAGGACAAGTTATGCATGAATATCATCAAAACACAAGAAAGAAGAACGACGCGTGTTTTATGTTTACTAAAAGTATTGAAATCAATCTCTAGAGATCTTATTTCTTGTGTGTCTCATTTGAGGTAACTTATAGCAAGCGATCTCAAAAGATCATACTTCCCGCGATCGATGAAACAAATCATTTTCTTTACGGGATGATTTACCAGAAGCCAAATTGATAAAAAATTTCAACCATCTGTTTTACCTACGACTAGGCTCAGTCGGGAGAATAATAGAGAGTCATCATCTGAGGCCTGCAGTAAGTGTAAAACTTTAAAGATGTCGCAATAATAATACTGAAATGGTATGTATTAGTTACCTCTGTCTTGAACGGATCGTGTAACAGAATGCTGCTGCTATAACAAGTAGCAGCAACACTGCACCTCCTCCTATTGTTCCATAAAACAACAACGGTGCCTTTCCTGAAGATACCAAGAAACGACTATCTTTAAAAAGCTATACACATAACAGAAATGCGTTTTGAAAATAACTTAAAACTGGTGACCGACTGAATCAATGAAACATAATGTAAACTGGGCCACTTCCCAGTTTCCTTGTGCCTCTGCTTCAAAACGAGTCTTTAATCAAAACCATTCATATGAAAATAATCTTGGTTTGCATGAAAATTAACCTGCAGGAGGGAACACATTGTCATGTCATTCCTCAGAGTAATAACTTGGCTTGAACCCGCGATCCAATCGAAAGCTCTAACTTTTCTATAAAAATCGTTGTACGTTGTGTCGGTTTCTGCCTTTACATTCTAAACTTGAGCCTTCGGCATGGTCACGAGATACTGGTCAGCGAATGCCTTGTTTTATAGCTGTCCAATTTTTTTTATCCATGGGTTAATAAATTTTCTAACGCACGAGCTCCTCTTGCACGCCTTTGAGGCGCAGGAGCTTCGCTATCATCAAATGAATTGAATAGAAATAACTGACCGCACCGGAAAGTCGAGTAAGGCATCACAAAAATGTGAACATCAAAGTACCCGTCATCACCTTTGTGTGCAGATCCATATGGCGCGACTGAACCCGTTTTAGTCCTGTTATGGTGCAATAGTGTAGATGTAATTTGGTGAGCCGAATACGTGGTTACGTGAGTATCTGTTGCCGACTGCTGCGCGGTGGTCACTTGAGTGCCTGTCGTGAGCTGCTGTTTAGTGGTCACGTGAGTATTTGTTGTAGACTGCTGTACACGAACAGTTGTCATGGGAACTCTACTTGGTTCTTTTGTAGTTAAACTTTCAGCGGAAATTGCTTTCGAGGAAGCCAAAGTCGTGGGATGCGTAGGTCTCAGAAGACTTCCTGCTGTATTACAAAATAAAACAGTTATATAACATGGTTTTGCAAAATAACTTAGCTCTCTCATCTTTTGCACGTCCTTAGCTGCGCATATCCTCTTTTATTATTCAACAAATTGTAACACTATCCAAATTTAGTAAATTCTCAGCTCCGACTATTGCATTTCTAGCTTTTTGATTGGCTAAAAAACTCCGACTATGAGCTAATAGTCCGAGTTTTACGTCATATGGAAAATAGTGCGCCAAGTTTAAAATTTTTCGCTTTGTAAAATTGTGGAGATAAAAATCGGCGGCAAAACCCGGTTTGAGAATTTACTAAAACAATTATTCCATTCGCCCTTGTTGGATATGAAGTGATTATAACCAACTCGCGCTACGCGCTCGTTGGTTATTCTATCACTTCATATCCAACTCGGGCTCATGGAATAATTGTTATATGGTCATGATGCTCTCGATATCTGTCATCCGTAGGTAACAGATATCCGGCGATATACGTAGCTTCGTACGTGGGAAGAAAAAGTGAAGTGAAAAAATGTCGACAGAAAGGTTTAAAAATGTTACGAGCTTGGAAATCAATTTTGTTATCAATTTGTTGAATAATAAAACAATTATCCTGCTCAATCTCGCGGAATATCGTCTGATTTTAGCCGACTCGACCTACGGCCTCGTCGGCTAAGTATCAGACGATATTCCGCGCGATTTTGCAGGATAATTGTTAATTAGTACCACCCAACTAGTGAACTAATGCAAATCCTGCATTTTGATTGGCTACGCTAATAGGGGACTATTAGCAATAGCCATCGAGTAGCGAAATTCGCCGGTTTTTCTTTCGTTTTTTCCCCATTAAAGATTTCTTCAACTTGCCTTTGCTAACTTCATTATTGCCTTTTCTGTCCGACTAGTTGGGTGATACTAAAACAATTGGACCCTTCGCCCTCAAGGGCCACGAGTCAATAGCCCATTCGGCTTCGCCCTCATGGGCTATTGACCCGTAGCCCTTTCGAGCTACGAGTCTAATTGTTAAATGATCACGGTGAAGAACACAATAACGTACCTGAATTAACTGTCTAATAACAAGGTTGATTATTTTTGGGAGGCCGCAGTATCGTAATTATTAGAAAAAAACGAGTTTATATTTTATTTACGACTCTCGTAGTACTCTAGAGTAATTTACTTTGTTTACCACTGTCAAAACTCTCTAGGACACATCGATTAATTCGAAATAAAAAATGTCAAAGATTAGCCGTCGTGGTTCACGTTCTTTGGACAACGCAGAATGTGGTCATTTCACGTTGCTGTTGTGAAGGAGACGGTAAAGAAATGTACTAAGAATTATAAAGCACAGGCAAAGCCATTGTTCTGCTCGTAAAACTTTTTGTTTAGTGACGTTGCCGTTGCCGCCGTGGTTTTCTTAAACTCCCTAATATCACTATTGCTGCAAGGGAGAGGAAGACATTTTACTGACCTACTATAACACATGGTGCCCAGCTCCTTCCGGGAATAAGAGTGTTGCTTAGATGAAAATGCGTGCAAAGCCGCTTGTACTGCACACGTCATCAAAGTCCGCGTCACAGGATTGGCTATTTTTAGATCTCCTGGGATTTCTGATATCGGCAGTGATATAACAATAACTTGACAGGAATAACCTGTAGAATGTAAGGTCCATATGGAGGTTCCCTTATTTCACCTTTCATCTTCTCTTGCAGTTGATTGTTAGTTTATTATCATCATATATGAGAATGACAATTTTGTGGATGATATACAATAAATTCGCTTACAACAAATGTAACGTAAAATATGCTGCTTTGCTCTAGGAATGATAACAAACAAATAAATTTTGCTTCACGGACTAAAACATCATCAGTTCAGTATTAATTATTGAATAACTATTCCAGCATGCCACTTGATAGAGCTACAAGGGAGTCAAGGTATTCAGCAAGCAACGTGTTTCGTTCTAACACGAAATTAATGCGTGACGTGTTTATGTGATATGACATAACAATGCCTGACGTAATTACTCGGGATTCCGTGGAAAGCCCGAGTCAGAAAATGCAACCGTTTTATCGCAAAAGGGGGGGTCATGGTCCCAGGCGTTCCATGCGTAGATCGCGGAAACTTGGGACGAGAAAACGGGACATTGCTCACTTGTGACAGAATTCGGTGTTTTAAAAGTTTTGCCAAGTATCGCGTTCATCTCGCATACAAAAGCCGAAAGGGTCGGTCCTCGAAATATATTCTTCAAAGCCAGCCAGGTAATTTGCTCATGCTCGAAATGTTCTCGTGGGATAACAACTGAGCCGATCGTATGTGGCTTGTGCTGTTATTTAAAGTGCTACTGAAACGAAATTTTCGCATGTGACATTTTTGCTTAATGATAAAGTTTGAACCTTACTTGGAAACACTGCAAACTTTTTTTTCGCATACGGTGCGTGAAACTGCTTTTTCAGCCGTTCGAAGTTGACCAGGTGAGCCTAAAATTGGCGGCCATCTTGGCGCGGCCAAAACACCGTAGTGACGTCACTGGTTGTGTTACTCTGATGCCTTACTGAAAATATAGAGTGATTATGGGAGAAGGGATTAGTTTTCAAAGCCCCCGAAAAACATCTTTAGGACATCTCAGAGCTGTGAAGCAGTTAAGAACAGTAGCTGTAAACCTGAAGAGGCGGAGAGTTCATCCTGAAGCCTTTCAGTCTATTCAATTGGATATTTCCAGGATATTTATGTAAGCAAGCAAACGAGTCCGAGTTGTTAAATCGCGAAACGATCAGGACACTTAATCAAATGGCGATCACTCATTTAACAATAGCTACACTCATAAAGTAAAATAGACATGAAAACAAGAGAAAGCGGCTTCTGAAAATATTATCCGGAGTATTGCTGCACGAATCGCAGCAACAACGCTTCTATTCTTCGAGTCGCTTCGCGCGGAGGAAACCCGACGCTCGCCGCGGACAAGATTGTGCTACATACACAGTGACCTTTTATCTGGTTGGACACGAGAAAGCGGTGGAAATCGAGCCTACTACATCCTACAAGTTACCACAGCAGCAACAATTTAAGAAAGGCTCGTCTTTTATATATAGGTAACGAATTTAAAACTTTAAAGACAAACTAAGCTGCCATGACCCCATGTTTTCAGGAAACTAAAGAAAGCGTGACCGTGTCGGCAGCAAAAGATCATATATGCAAATTAGTTCACATTCTGAAAATAAACCTTCGAAATGTAAACTAGCGATGTTTTAACGAATTGCTTTGAACTTGGATACTAATAAATGAAGATCTTAGACATAATACACGGTAAGGAACTCAAAGTAATCCATCGACCGTGAAATGTTGCATTTGGGACTGATACGTGTAAGAAAAGCAAAATATCGGCCGCTTTGTTTACACTGATGCGTATGCCGCGATATTAAAAGCAAACTGGCCGTGCTGTAGACCACAATTCTAGTTCCAACGATGCTCACAACGACTCTCACTTAATAGTATCATAAAAATATGCCCTCTGTGTGCAATCTAGTACTCGCTGCAAAGCTTGTGGACCGTTAATAATATCATGATTGTGCGGATGGCTATTTTAATTAATGCAGTAAAGTTGCGGAAGATACATATTCAAACCTAGGTTAAATAGACCTTAGATAACAGTGAGAATCCAAGTTTCTGATCCAGGCTGAAAACAAAAGGACGATATACCGTGTTCAGGCTTCAGGTCTTGTTATAAAAGTAGCCACGTTCGTCTTCGAAGTCTCCAATCGTGTACTCAGGATGTTCGAAAGGTATATACTGAGCTGTTCTAATCTGTAGCATTCATTTTCGTTAATCTACACTCTGGCGCCCTCTAACGTCTACGAAGTGTATTTTCTGTCAAGGCTGGACAGAAATTACAAGGAAGAAACCTACTAGGTGTCGATAATATGAAGAATAAACTTGAATAACTCAAGTGAAAACAAGAGGTAATCTCTGGCGCTTCATACGTGAACACAACCAGTGACGTCACAAGGTCCTTAAACTCGGTTCCAGAGCCCGGACACAGTTTTGCTCGAAAAAGTCGACTTCGGAGGCTAAAAACAGCACTTTCCGTTGGGATTTGACAAAAATAAAATTCACCATGATTTTAACTAGGTTGAAAACTATAGATTGAGCAAATAAAAGAGGATACGAAAATTTCGTTTCAGTAGCACTTTAATATTTCAGTAAAACAAATCATATTGCATTAAAACGAACTAAATACGAAAACGTTTTTGGTCTCGTAGCTTAGCACAAAATCTGTTGATCTCAAAATTTTTAAAGATAAGACTTTCGGCCACTTGAATTAAATATCTTACCTCCAAGTTAGTTGGTTTTCTAGTGGGGCGTAGAAAAAAATTGCATTGTGTGATTTTGGAGACAAATTGTATGGGAAAATTAGAACTTCAATTGTGTGGGGAATTGTGCGGGATTATTGAAGTTCTTGGCACTGAAGTTTTTAAAAAAATCTGCATTGACGATAGTTAAGCGAAATTTATTTCAGTAGTAGTTCAAATATACTTAGCAGTCTTGGCAATCGCCAATTCTTATAGAAATCCTGTTGCGTGACACGAACTAGTTCCGTACGAAACCAAATTAAACAGAATGCCTCATCTCCCTTTATGAACGAGTCCCTTTTATAAAATACTCCTATCTTGATTCCATAAAAATATGTAGCTTGAATATTTCTTCATGAACTGCGATAAGGATAGCATATTCTCGGAAGTTATCCGCAAAAAAAACACAACTGGAAAGTTTATGCAAATATGTGCAATGTAAATTGACACCTCATTGGACTGTTGTTTTGGCGAAGCCACTTTATCATGATTCGTTTCAGCTCTCTCGAAAGAGATTATTCGCTCTCCAAGGAGATATGACTCTTGAAAAGGGTTTAAGATCGCAACGCGGCAAAGATATTCAGCTGCATGATTCACTCGGATCGCCCACGAGAAGTAAACGAACTTGCTATATTTCTACTTGCATAGTAATCGCCATTAGTTGAAAAAGACCTGGAAAATTCTTTGCAAACAAGTTCTCCATAAATGCGTACACAGCTCAGGGGCGGATCCAGGAATTTCTGAAAGGGGGGGGGGGGGGGAGTTGTACACTATCAATGAATGTCACCTGTTCATGTCGCTTGTTATACCTGAACCTGATACGACCTTTGCGAAATGTACATTGTCTTTCATAACTTGACAAGCAGTCGAATGGTAAAAGTGAAATAACTTCGTAAAAACAATTTTATTCTATTATTATTATTTTACGAAGAATCAGGCAAAATAACAAAAAAAAATTCTCAAAGGGGGGGTTGCAACCCCCAAAACCCCTCCCCTGGATCAGCCTTTGAGCTGTGCTTGATTCTTGAACCAAAATGGTTTAAACTTACAACTTGCGATTGGATTACGAGGATACTCAAACGAAGCAACTTGAACAGAAAATATCTCTGCGGAAAATATCCTGATTCTTTTATTTGTGTTTATTGTGTTCAATACGCGTCCTGCTACTCCTAAGGTACGATTTGGTACTGTGGTAGGAAGCCCGAGTTAACGTTCTTAGAGCGTCTAGTTAATTGATAAGATCGTTGAAGCTAACACTACTAGTCGCAGATTTGAGAGACACCAATGGGTACGTAAATGTCATTCTTTGTTAATGTCTATTAATCCCGGCATTTATAACTATAATTCTAATCTGTTAATAGATTTCGAATACTTTCCGGTAAAGATTAAAGATGATTGAATAAACTGTGAAATATTTGGAACCTTGGCGATTGTTGCGACTAGCAGTACACAACGGATTAGGACAAAATTATGACAAGAATAACGACAAACCTCACGGAAAACGTGAAAAAGAGGACTCATTTGAAGCTAACATTAACACAGCTGTTCAGTTTTATACGTCGACCGAAAGGATTGACCAATTAAATCACTGATAACTT
>JAHPZR010013646.1:0-5000 GCA_019787425.1 Platygyra sinensis
TCCGGTAATATGCTACATAAAAAACACGTGCCAATGTAAAACTCCCATTGTACCTGAAGAAGGCTGGTTTGGCCAGCCGAAATATAGTACACCTTCAAAAATCATTCTACGTTGTGTCGGTTTCTGCCTTCATATATATCTAGAATCTTTCTTTAATTTCGTAAGGAAAGGTTGATCCTTGTCCTAGCTTGTTGTACTACAATTCTGATAATTGTCACACCCAACATGGGTCTTAATTCGCATGAAAACGTGATTAGCTATCAAGTTACGAAAAACAAAACGATAAATAGATCAAAGGGCTCTTAAGAGCCAACTCATTCATGCTCTTAGCCATGAAATGAATGAAGTGTTTCTTGTGTATTATAGCGTTTAACAATGTTGGTGGTGCATCAATAAGCATCAAGCTTCTTCCTGACATGTATCTTAGCTATCAGCAGGCTTACAATTGACTGATTGGCTAAATGAATCATTTGCTGTATAATAGATTAGGACAATATAGCATCATTCTTTATGTCTTGTTGTCAAGCATTTGTGTTCATTGTTTAGTAAATGTTGTGTCATCTAAATAAAGTGAAAGCCTCGTTCACTGTTTGCTTGCTACAGTTTACGTATGATATTTATTCAAAAAATGTAAGTGATTAGTGCAACATTTATCAGTACACCTTGAGAAAGCTTGTGTAACTGTTTTAAACATGTACCATATTACAAAAAATACAGGTCTAGACGAAATCAAAGGTTATCTGCTGGCTAAATGAAGTTGAAAGTGTGTTAGCTTGGTTTTAGAAGGAAAGCGTTGAAGCCTGATGGAGTCAGTTTGCCAAGAAAATCCACCCTGAACTCAAAGTATTTATCATTTAAAGTTCTTGGGTTGTCATTGTCATTATTCATTTGACTGTATTGTTTATAATAATTACTTATTACTTTTTTTTTATTAAATAACTATTATGGGTAGCCAGGAACAATCCAGTAGACGTAACATGAACTGCTGCCCCTGAAATTAAATAGATAAAAAAGATGAAGATATATATAATAAAAAATAATTTGGAAGATACCAGAAATAGGGCACATCTCTTTTAAGTAAACTCGGGCCTAGCAGGACAAGAGTCTTGAGTGAAAGCAAACACACTGCAGATAACTCTGATCAACTCTGTTTTCAACAACCTGAGATATTGAATAGATAATTTACCTGCATTTCAATCCCATTTGGGTGACTACAATAGTCACCAAGTATTACACAGCTTGTAAGATTGTCAGTTTTGGTATCATGGTTAGATTCATTTAACTTGATGTCTTGTTTTGCCTGATCGATATGGGTCTACGCGTGTAACTCACGAGCGACGATAATCAGCAACGAAGTGCAGATTCCATTCCCTAGCTTTCAGGATATCATCTGTTACTGATAATATTATTCGACTTAGGGCTATTATTACAAAGCAATAGTAGTCATCTGGCATTTCAGTGGAACTAGCAATTTCATAACGCTGTAAATAAGCTTATTAGTGAATGGCATGAGCTTTCTAGCAATTGTCACGCAGCGATCGTAGCCCTGGCGAATATTTCTGGACTCTTAATTAGTCTGAAACAGACTTTAGTTTAGTTCTGGGTCATTTCGATTTGACGTGTGGGCTGTATGTTTTGCTTAAAGCAAATTTAAACTATTAAAGAAAGCAATATTTACTCACCAGAAATCACAAACGACTGAAGTCAAAATCCACAATGGCTGCCTTCAATGAGCTGAGAAGACTCATTGAGCTCGTAATGACCGTAATGGACGCCGACGAATCTGACGAATATCTCAAGCCAGTTAGGGCTCCACAAATTCTAAAATTTTTCAACATTTTTAACCAAATTCACTCCATGTATCAACTAATACAGTATACATCCCATCTGGCGTGGACAACATTCGTAAAATATGGCTGCCTTCTTGGGCACGTAACACGAGATGGAGGGAAGGGTAGGTACGCGGGCTCATTTTCGGAGAAAAAAATACATATTTAAGTATATATCTATAGATATGTTTTGGTCTCATTTTATTCACTGAATGCCTACATTTATTACACAAATTCTCTCGCGTTGTTTTGCAATCATCCAGAAAGTGCATTAATTAGGCTTGTCATGTTTGCTATTCGTGGCAAGTTGACTATTAGGTCAGCGGTTGCGCAAATCCAACCAATTTGTTACGTCACTTCCGCTATTTTTGCTTAAGACGTCACATCCGTCTACGCAGATTTCTGCTAACGCCGTTTTCCCCTCTCTGCAAAAACTCATCCATTGCTTCGCAATGAATGAGTTAAAAAGGAGGGCGTGTAAAACTAACACATGCAGCACATCTTTCCTCAGTTTTGTGGATTACTCTCCTGTTTACTCATTGTTCTATCTTGCAAATCTAACGCGATTGAGGTCAAGCGAAGAAGGTTCAATTGGGAGGCCTAATAAAATTGGGAACTTTATAAACGTTAGTTGTTGCCGGCTAACTGAACGCATATTATTCGATTTAGTAACACGAGCCTGCGCATCACCATTTGTGAGTGCGAAAACAAAGAAGAGATGTCAGTTGAAACGTTGTCACTTAAATTTATCAATAAATGTTGTCTACAAACGGGTTCAATGTTTATATTTTGCGTATTTCAATATGGCCGCTATGCAAAAGTTTTCTTGTCGCAATTTAGTTGGTCCCAGTCTCCCTCGGCCGACCTTGCTTTGTTTTGGTTTGGTCTGGTCCAATCACATCGCAGGAAAAACTGTATCAGGTGCAGATGAGACGCAAAGCAGACACGCAAGTGACTGAAAGGCGAAGAAACTAAACAAAGAAAAGAAATAAGTCAAGTATTGCTGTTCTGTTAATGAATAAAACTCTTGACACATTTTTTTTTTAAAATGGGTACTTTGGATCTGCACCATGCCCTTTAACTGGTCTGGTTTCAGCATTGGGAGAAGTAAGTCCTAGAATTTTTAATTTGTCGTAGCCTCGTGCGTCTCGTACCCGCAGTCGGGACCAATAGGCCATTTCCGAATTACCTTTAGCCTCTTTTTCAAACCGAGTCCTGGTGCTCATCCTTTCATATGAAAATGAGTTTAATTTGCATTTGAATGGAAACTCATTTTCATATGAAAGGATGAGCACCACGACTCGGCTTGAAAAAGAGGCTAAAGGTAATTCGGAAATGGCCTATTTGCCTAGTAACTGTAAATCTTTCTCCCTAGCCTTCGTGGTCAATTCGTTTTGGTGATCGGTCACTGGAACGAAGACAACTGGAAATCAAAGAAGCCCAGTAACTAAGGCAAAAATAAACGCATCTTAGAGATTCTCAGAAGATGAGTCAACAAAGATTCGGCATGAAAAAAGAAAAAAATCTCCTTAAAGTTGGTCAACCAACCTTACGCTAACAATGAAGTGTCAGTAACGATCCTTAATCCGATATTTACTTGCATAGATTTGACATAAAGTTGGCGTTAAGGTCAGCTTGGTATAAAAGGAACTTTAAGCCACTTTGACGTTGGCCGGCTTTAAAGTTTTAATCTCTTCGCATAACCCCCCGGTTTATGTTAATTGTTGTGATTTAACTCAGTACTTGTTTTGAGTGAGTTGTGTTGTAGGGAAATTGTAGGGAAATGTTGTGTAAATGCTCTTTACCTATCCACGATGCTATCCAGGACCTATGCAATTGTATTAATCAGATTGGGAAAAATGCCTCATTAACAAAATGAAGCCCTTAACCCTTGGAAGCATAAAGACATGGTCACAACATTAACTCAGCACTTTAATCGATCCTAAGCAGCAATGAATGAACTTATATTGATAGACAGTTCACGGCACAGCTTTGTTGCTTGCCTGTTGCTTGACTTGTGAGTAAGACTATCAGCTAAACAGGCTATGTTAAAGACTCATCATTTGAATCCAAGAGCGCCCATCTCACCCCTCCCTGGGTATTTGATTTGAGGTCAGCTCCCTGTCATGGGAAAAAAACTTTTTCAGGAGTGGTCATAACCTCGTACTATTCTCAATGAGAAATTTCAAAATGTGATTATACCGGTGTTTAGAGAAAGAGTGATTTCAAACAGCTACACGGACTGACAGAAAATCTACCCTGGGTATTCCTTCGCTTTGTTGAGGATTATCCTTTTTTTCTCGTAAAATACCACTTTTGAGGAGCCGACATTTAACGCTCTGTAAAGCTCTTTTTGGGTGGGACATTAGACAGTGTTAACTGTCAACCTAGTGGGGTGATAAGTTTGACTAAAAAGTCCAAACAAAAAGTTAAATACCTGGGATTTTGCCCGAGGAAGTATGAGCGTTATTGAATCTGTCTGGCAAGTCAAACATACATTTTCATTTATTACTCGATGTTGCTAGATAGGTTACGCTGATTGTACAACGCCTGATTTTTTCTATGGTGTTTACACTACAACGGCGAAGTTGTCCAGTCACGCTTATTGTTCCAGGGCTAACGAGGAAGGATTGGTCGTTTGCTGCTGGTAGTTGTTCTGTGGCGGGGGATGGCATGAGGAGTCTCGTTGTTGCCCTGGTTCATTCTGCTGTGGGAGGTAGGATGGCAAGTGTTGTTGCTGCTCCGGTTCATTCTGTAGGAGAAAGCATCGGAAGCCTTGTTGTTGAGGTGGTGCGTTACTCCGAGTTTTCCGCAGATAGCAAGCTAAGACAATGCACGCGGAGATCAAACCAATTGAGCCAAACACTGAGACAAGAATAACGAGGGTGAGATAAAAACCAATGCAATGTTCATGTGAATATTGGCATTTTTCGTTGCAACAGGTTTCTCCGTTTCCGCAATTATGGTCGAAGGTGCAAGAAGAGCCGATGCAGTTGGAGCTATTTTTGCATTTATAGTCACAACAACTCTCTCCGGCAGAGCAATCTGAAACAGACGAACAGTACTGACCGACACAACTCGAGCGAGAACGACACATCTGGCTACAACAGCTTTCTCCGGTTGAACAATCGGAATTAGACGTGCAAGTCTCATCAATGCAACTTGTTCCGA
>JAHPZR010013647.1:0-10000 GCA_019787425.1 Platygyra sinensis
AACAATATCCGAGACTACAAAACAAAACCTGTACCGGGAGCGCGATTATGCACTAAAAACTCAATAAGAAAGGGCACCACAGCCCGATCAGAATGGCTATTAGAATGAAAAAATAATCCCTACCTTAAAGTGCTAAAACAAGTCTTGCACCGCAGACTAACCGGGACGGATTGACGAGCACATGGCTTGGTAAGTCATGTGATCAACACGAAACCCTTACAGGGGGGTCTACTGGAATACTAATATCTCCCCCTTCGGGCCCAGACCCACTCTAAATCAAGCAATACACAAGCAGAGAAAGGGGCATAAAAATCCTATTTCCTAGGAAATATTCCCTTTAATGAGAAAACAAAAGCAGGTTACGACAGCCGCTACACTAGTGTTTCTTGCTGTTACCCGTAAATGGCTTTCAAATTTTGAAATGTGTCGGTCGTGAAAAAATCTCAGTATGTATGAATAAAAAAAAAAACATTACAAAATGGACGGTTGAAGCATTGTTTAAAATACGAGCAGGGGCGTCACAGGTTAAAAACCACGAGGAGCAGCCGAGTGGCTTTACACCCGATAAAACAAGAGCTGCAAGTTTTTTTTGAACGGCTTGAAAGACAGTCTCGCAAAAGCGGTAATTGATAGACAATTATGCTTTTGTGAACGTTGGAAATTAGCGTACCAGAAAAACATTAGCCACTAAATTGGTATGCAATAAAATCAAATCTCACACGTGTTTTGAACTCTTCTCCTTCTAACCGAAGAAGACATGGCGTCCTGTTCCAGAGCTTTTCGTATGTCTTAAAATGGCGAGGAAGAGAGGAACTTAAACCAGAATGTTACCCTTTGTCCAGCAATCGAGAATTGAGCCTTCACCAATGAGCAATCTTATGTTTAACGCTTGGACACTGATATAGCCAACACGACGGCTGAGTCAATGAAATTTTGGCATTTTAAATTTGTCGAAGAACTGTGCAAAGAGAATGATGAAAGGCATCGTCCCTGATTGCTGTACAGCGTTGTTTGTGCGATAAGTTCAAAATAATAATAATAAAAAACATTAAATATGTAACCATCATTGGTTAACTCAGTTGCTGTGTTGCCAATTAATGACTATTCATAAGTCACATGCAATGTCTTATATCTGATAAAACACCCCATACTAATAAGGAAAAGGTTTATTGATACAAAGTCCAACACGTGATGTATTATTGACTATTTGATAGGTCAATGGGCTTCTGAATTGTTACGGGTTTCTGAATGATTATAATTTCCTCGTTGCGATGCATTAAAAACTCACTCGTTTCGCTGCGCTCACTTGATGCATTGCAATTCGTAAATAATAAATATCTTCGTGCGCACTTTCCATGGAATAATCTCTCTTGTTGCGGAGTTTTGGTGGATTAACCTGGTAGTGTAGTGGTGCAATCGGGATTATTATCAGCAGGGATGCTATCACTCATAAGATATCATTACAGACCGAACTGGACTCCACCCAGTCCTATTACCATTACTTATCATTCCCCATTCTGGGTTGGGTAGCTTTTATTTAATTCTGTCTATTTATTTGCTTATTTCTATTTGCTAGTAACTCTGGTCACTTTCGATCGAACGATTTTTTTGCTAGTTTTGGCTCCATTATTTTCCATATTAATTTTTCTTTTGTTTCATTTATTTTTATTTTTTTTTATAAAAAGTAGGTGGGAGAAGGGGCTACAGCCCCTCCAGCCGCTCTCTCTGCATGGTCGTTGTGGGGTGTAACGAATCCAAAAATGTTAATAGTAAACGATCAGAGAAGTAAAAATAACCTTAAACATTTGTAACAAAGTAGGGGGGCAAACAAATAATTGATTTGAACATCAAAGAGGCAAAAAAGCAGATAACTTGTAACAAATTCGTCACAAAAATTCACACAATGCCAAGTAAATGTAAGTGCAGTAATGACATGAAATTAAGATGACATAAACTTAAAACTTAAAACGAGATTTATTACCAAAGAGGATATCTAATTTAATGCGACCTGCTTCGTGATTAGTGAGTAATGTCCAGGATTGAACGCAGCTACGAAAACTGCGAAATTTACAAAAATTCGCCATACCACTTACAAAATCAACACAATTTATTCAAAAGGTTGCAGAGAAGCCCTGCCCAAAGTTACAAGGATTGCGAAAATTACGAAATTTACGAAAACTGCTAAATTTACGAAAATTCATCATACCACTTACAAAATCAATGAAATTTATTCAAAGGGTTGCAGGGAAGGCCCATCGAAAGCTACGAAAATTGCGAAAATTACGAAATTTACGAAAACTGCGAAATTTACAATAATTCGCAATACCACTTACAAAATCAATCAAATTTATTCACAGGGTTGCAGGAAGGCCCATCGAAAGTTACAAAAATTACGAAATTCACGAAAAGTGCGAAATTTATGATAATTCGCGGTAACCGGTCGTTTCGCCTACGGGTCGTTTCGCCTACTGTCTGTTCGTCTACGTCTAGAGTCGATTCGCCTACGTCTAATATGGCAGTTCGAGTACTTCTTAATGATGAGTCTAACACAATATTCCTCGTTCTAAAAAAATTCTCCCACAAACATAAGTATAGAACTACGACAATTGTTTTTTGAATTCACTGCATCAAGTACAAATCAAATCGACTGACTCCGACATCGCGCATCAAGTAGGTGAATCAATGATTGTCATAGTACGGAGTAGGTGAACTTACATATTGGACGTAGGTGAATCGACTATAGACGTAGGCGAACAGACAGTAGACGAAACGACCGTAATTCTTATTCGCAATACCACTTACAAAATCAACGAAATATATTCGAAGGGTTACAAAAGTGCAAAATTTGCTGAAATTCGCAAGACCATAGACAAAATCAACGAAATTTAGGGAAACTGCGATATTTATGAGAATTCGCTAGCCCATCAATGAAATCGAAGGAAATTTTTCAAAGGGTCAGATGAAAGTCTTTGATGAAAATAACCCAAACTGTAATATCTACATGTAGGTCAATTCACAAAAGCATGGATTATATCTTATGCATCTTTTGATAGGCCTAAATAGTAAATGTAAGATAAACCAAAACATTAAAGTGAAGTACATTTCACCCTCACCCCACATCAAACTAGAATTCCATTCAAATTATTCGCTTCATCCCTAGTGGGACAAGCAAGGTCAATTAAACCAAAAGTATGAACATTTCATGATTATTGACTGTTTGCAACAGTGGAATGTCCTTTACTAGGGGCATGGACGTTCGGGGAACTCTTTTGTATGTGGAAATAAGTTGCGTTTTTCAGTTCTCATGGATTACAACTTGCAAAAAAGGTTATTCCACGGAAGCTTTCTGCAAATTTGCAAAGTACTTCCAACACGAACTTTAGTATTTACTATTAAACTCACAGGTCCACGCAAAACAGGGTAGCCACTTAATATAGACTTCTCTGAAGTGAAGTTTCCATAGCCTTTAATGAAGGTTGCCAATAAAGAATGCAGCATACAGATAGGTATGATGATTTCTGCAACTACAAATATGGAGGGTGTAAACGCGTAAGAAATTGAAATTAAAGGCAACGAAGTGGAAGTAAATCGACAAAGCGATTACTTACAAGCAATCTGATGGTCCCTAGTACAAACACTTCATAGGTATGCCGATATACACAGTCATTATGCACAAAATTAAGAAAAAGGAAGGAAACACTAAGGGAATAAGCAACATGGCGTCCGAAGGTCATACCGCTGACCTTTCCGTATCAACAGGCATGCCGTCATGTTAGAGTCGCGAAATGTCCTTTAAAACGGTAGGTTTATGTTATATAATGAATTACTCTTTTGTGACCTTTCCCAAAGCTCGCTTTAAGACTAGAGCAGTTTTAGGACAATCTTTATACGTTGCGACGAGTTTGTAGAATGGTGGAATATTTTTCTTCCGCCAAAGATTGGCGTACGCTAAAATTAAACATAGCTGAAAGCACTTTCGAATAAGACGCTTTAGACTGATGTATGCTTCGAATGTTCGATTCTTGAGTCCCTTAATATCAGCCAACTGAATATCACCCTTTGAGTACGGTACGGTAAATGAGTAACCCGCGATTGGTTGCGTCTGCGACTCAGGCTGGGAAATACTTGTCCAAAGTATGCTTTCGATGCTCATTTTATTCTGCATAGAACGAACGCTTTGAGAACGAACCATGACAGTATGTTGTCCATTCTTGTGTTTCATTAATCTCACATCGGTCGTGACTTTTCCCGACACTGGCTTTAACTAAGGTTGGAGGAGTTTTACAATATTCTAATACGCCACGTGTTTGTAGAATGGTGGAATATTTTCCTGGCGCGCTTTTTAATCCTAAAGACAGGCGTGCGCTAAAATATCGCTGATAGCGTTTTAGAATAAGAAGCTTACTTGTTGAATGAGTGCTTCGCTACACGGTTAATAAAAGGTGTGTTCAGTGGAATGGAATATTCTCCTCTCCTCTCGTTTTATCTTTCTATTGACACGCACGCTTAGTAGAAGCTGGAATAAATACTCAGGGAACAAGAAACGCTTATCTCGTGTTATGTTTTGCTTGCGTTATGTTAATTTCATATCATTCCGCTCACTTTCCCCTTAACCCGTTTTTAATACGATACTCGGTCAACAACAAACGCCTTAGAACGAGAGAAACATACAGCTTGTTATCTTGTTTTGTGTGTTACATGTATGCGGTAATAACATATTTTTATCCCGCTAAATCGTTCCAGAGAGAACAAAAACATGCTTGTCGTCTTTGGCGGTCCTTTTGTGTTATGTTAATTGCGAAAAAATCGCAAATTTTGTAAAATCCGCAGGTCGGCACAAGTAGGTGGAATTTGCATTACAAAGAAGTGCAAAAAATCGCAAATTTCACAATGACTTATTGAAAAATCGTGAAGGTAGCAAAAACTCGTAAATTTTGTAAATTTTGTAAAATCCGCAAGCCGGTGCTTGCTGGTCGATTAGCATAAAATTGTAAATTTCAGCACAACGTACCGAAAAATCGTTGAGGCAGCAGATTTTTGTATTTCTTGTAGAGTTTAACGAAAAATCGCAAAATTTGTAACTGCGTTCAATCCTGGACATAAGTGTGATTAGTTTCCCACATGGAATCACATCCGTAACTTGAATAGGTGTAGCCTTAAGCATAGTTAATAGCAGGAACTGGTTATGAAGCCCGGCAAACTTCAAACGAGCAAACAAAGATGCCTTGATTTATGTTGGAAGGTCTACAACCCGGCACAATCCTTGGTTCGCCCATACACTATGCCTGAATTATGTAACCAAAACGTTTCTATTGGTCAGTTCCTCAGTAAACAACTATTGTGTTTTGTGCATGGTCAAGGCGAAATAAAATAATAATAATAATAATAATAATAATAATAATAATAATAATAATAATAATAATAAAAAACAAGTAAGGGGTGTTTCCCTTACCTTTGAATCTATCTTAATATAAACCGTTACTCGACTGAGTGGGTAAATTATGCAAATATTTTTGTCAGTTTAGTTCTCTTCTCAGCACACCGAGCTTAGCCTTGGCAATAATGCACATTGCTAAATAAAATCCTTAAAAACAGAGCAGGGGCATAAATGCTCCCTGTGGACATTTCTGATGGAGACGGACGAGACATGCTTAACATGGACAAGTAATATATCCATATAATTAGAGCAACGAACTGTTCCTCAAAAGTTTCTCAGTAAGATCATTAATTTCGGCGATTGTTACCTTTCAAAACGCTTGCTGATAAATTTAATATTAAATCAGTGCCGATCCTTTGTCACCCTCTCCTCCAATCTCCTATGTCTCAGGCTTAATAGTGGTAGTGCCACAATAGAAAGAGATCCAACAATTCCGGGATCTCATATTTTTCTAGACTGAGAAACAACATGGAAAGAGGGTTTTATTTTCCCATTTTTATTGTTTATTGTTCTTGTTTTCTGTACCGCGGTATTCTATATCGTGAATGTGATCTTTAAGCACACACTCTTTAATTTTCCTTTGGTCATGCAATTGACACTGATTGTGATTATTGATTGGTAGGTACTTGCAAAACAACCAGTTGAAGGACTTGCCTGAGCGCATATTTCACAACAATACCGGCTTCAGTGGCTGTAAGTAAAACTCATCATCTAACGCTACATTACTCTTTCCAAATTCCCAATTAGCCAATCAGAAGCCGTGTCTAACTTCCCGATATTCGGAGATATTAAGTCACTGACCTGATATGAAAACGATATCATGCTAATCTGGCCGAAGGTGGGTATCGTAAAGACATAATGACAGCTTTTTGGTAAGTTTCGTTTCATCTCGAGCCATGGCTCGACCAAGTCAACTTTTATGCCGCTGCGCATAGTGTAAGAACACAAGTGGAACAAAAATTTAGCATTGGAACCAGTCCACCTATGTGTAGATAAATAGCTGAATTATTGGATGACCACAGAACAAGCAAGGGCGTGGATTTCTTTAATTACTGCATTTGAGGATAAATTCATTTTCGTTTATATAGACCACTAGTTAGACGCGACAATGGAAACTTTATTTCCAAGGTGAATGTCAGCCCGTTTTCTTCCGTTCAAGTTATTCGTCTTGATAGTAGAAATGCTACTCTCGTCTTACGGCCCTATTGTCCCAGAGGAGATATAGGAAACAAGTCACTCTCGTCTTAGAAGCAGTCTCTCATCGTGTTCTCTAGGTGTACTATATGCTTTTTTTTAACTTGTCGCATTCAGCCTGGTGAATCTAAACGCTTTGGTTTTCCCCAATTCTATGATATGTTTGACATGAAGAGACAAATGTGAATATATCAAGTAGAAATAAGAGAGAATCCAAAACGCCTTCTAAGTCTATAAAATCAGTGACATCACAAGCCCCGGAAACGAACTGCAGTTCAGGGTCGCTCACGCCGTTTTGTTCCAAAAGTTCAATTTTGGCTGCTAAAACTGTGATTTTTAGGGACCGGTGATTGTATAACGCTTAAAGTGGGGAAGGAGTGGTGGAGGAGGATATTCGGCTAAAGGCAGTAAAATTTAGCTGAAAACCCATTTAAGTCTCATTTATTGAAGAATCCCTTTCATAGCTATTGATACATTTCGTGATTCCCCCTCAATGTCTTCGGACACATTTATATTTTGACGTTGATATTTAGTGCTGGTAACGGTCATCTCAAAAATTGAATATTTTTAGCTATGATGCTGAATTACAGATTAATAAAGCTGCCATGGTGCAGTTTCTTGATCGCCGTGTTCCCAATAGCTGATCAGGATTCTTAGCAGAAGTTTCCATATGCGTCAATTAAAGCATAACAGACAGCTTAAATTAAAGGGAGAGACGATTCGTCCAAAAGGGGCAAGCTAACCTAAGGGGACCCAGGCGTATGCTCCCCGGAAAAGTTTGAAATTGTACTCTTGCCAAACATGCGATTTCATGCTTTTTGGTGAGCAGCGTTACGGTAAAGTTGTTGTTTATGATTATAAAATCAGAGGTAGCAATTGTTGCTCTTTCACCATTTTGAATATTCTATTTCTTTCTTGAAACATCTCAATCTCTAAGTCTTAATGTATTGTGTACAAATTTTAATGGCCGGAACAGGTGGCTACATTTGATTTTAAAGCGGGTAGAATTCCGCCGTTCTACTGAGAACCCTGTGACTGATGTCAGTTGACATTCCAACAGCCAACCATTCTGAACTGCAAAGTTAATTCCTAGCTTGAGTGCCAAAAAAACTTCCACCAAGTTTTAATGGCATGTGACATTTAAGGTATCAGCCACCCTTCAGGACCGTCCTCGCGCGGATCGCTGTAGCGCTTTCATTTGTCTTATAAACTCCAACAAACCATACATTTTCTGAAAGCTTAATAGTTCCAGATTATGGCTCATTCCTTTAAACATCTCAAAATCGTAAGAGAGAGCGTAATTGAGACGCTTTTTTGCGAAAGCATATGTCTATGTAAATTCAACTCCAGTCCCGCTAAGAATGAGCGGAAGAGAACGATAAACATTGCATTTGTTTCTTGACACGTTCTACTAAAAAACTGCCTCAGATTCTTGGCACGTGCATTTGCTCTTTTGTGACACTAGGAAAAAGTCAGAGGGGACAAATCCTCAGCACTTCCTTTGAAAAAATGACGATTATTTGAAAACGGAAAAAGAAAACAAAAATCGCCGACACTTCTTTTTTGAGGAAAACTATCTGACAATAAGCTGGCCAAATTTGAGCTTAATCGGTACAGGGGCTGCCGACTTGGAGTTGAAAACGTACGCTTGACTTTCCGAAACTTTCGTTCCGAGAAAACAAGAAAAATTTATTTTTTGCGGCATCTTACCCGCAACAGGATTATAACACCTAATCGTCCATGTTGATGTTTACCAGCGAGGGATCATCTTGCAATAACAATAGGCGTTTGACGGGTGATATGCAGCAGACCAAATCTTTACGCGGGACGTGGCGAGAATACACAGTATTTTCCGGTCGGATACAAATGACTGTTTTCAGAGGTTAGTTAATTCAAACTTCTCGTTCCACGTATACAGATCAAGAAAACTAAAAACCTTTGAGGCTGTAGCATGACCGCCACCGATAGCTCGAAAGCCAAGAACCGATGTACGATTTATCGCGAACGCCCTGCTTTTTTTCCGTCGTCGGTTTAGTGCGACGGACAGCTTTCATTCTGGCACTGGAATATCCAATGCAAGTGGAACCAAGTTCGAAATTTTCCCGGCACAAGTTCAACGCTTCCTTGACAAAGGCGACAAGTCACCGATTCGTTGATCATCTCCTCTCTCTTGTCGTAGCACTGGCTACGATAGCGGGGCCATGGAGCTTTTGACATGTTTCAGTGTTTTCCCTTTCAGATCTTCAAAAGGTTCTTCAACCGTGATTTTTGATCGCCTTGCACTAAATGTTGATGTGGAAACGACGGGTCGCATCGGCACTCGGCTGCTTGTTCAACTCCTTCAGCCCTCAGCTAAGTTTTCAGCCCAAGCCGAGCTTAACGATTTTTTCCGCTTCTTCTGCATTGCCGTTGCAGACGAACACGGACACGACTAGGCTCGATTATCAGCCGCTGTTCGGGAAAGGAGCCCGCGCTCCCTCCCCGAACTCATTAATTAATTATGAATTTACGTCACAGACATGGTTTGCACTTCACGCGTCCAGCCGTCTCTTCTCGGGGAGGGTAGACCAGACACGAGAGAGCGGCGGAAATTGAGCATAGGCCACGACCTCTTCTTTTTTTTTCGAAGGCAGTTTAACCAATCTTGCGGCATGTATTGCGTGATAAAATGACACCACTATACCGTGTGAATTGTTTCGTGACGCGTTGACATGCAAATTACTCCAGAATGACAGGACTTGTCATCGGGCAATTAAAACAATTTACGTGTAGTAAACTTCAACCTCTAATAACTTTGCACTGAAATAATACTTTTTGTGCATTTTTTTTTAAAGAAAGCTCTTGAAAGGCTTTATCTGAACGTCTCGAAATCAAAATTTTCGAAAATTAGCCTTTTTAACCTTGGCTGATACCTTAATCATCCATACTTTTCGGCTCTTAGTTATTGCTGATCCCGCCTTCTATCATCCCAAAAAATCCAATAATTTTATTCTAAAATAATCCCCCCCTCCTCCCCCTAGGCGATAAATAATGACCAGCCAGTCCCTTAATTAAGTGTAACTACGAAGTAAAAAATATTCCTGCTTGTTTAATGGGCCTTTTAAGTACAGAAGAATGGCGTTTTTTCATTTTAAAATATCTTTTTAGCGATATTTTTCTATTATGCAAATGAGTAAAGTGAAACACTGAATCGAGAACATCTCCAGAACATTGCAGCAGTGTTTTCCTAATTTAGCAACAGAAATGTATAATTACAATTCAAGAAAACAGATCGACAGCTTCTGTGTTGTTGCCATGTCTACACTTTTGGCGCCAGCACCTTTCTGTGAAAAGCCATATATTTCAGAGGGTCTAGCTTGGAACACAAAT
>JAHPZR010013647.1:25000-26623 GCA_019787425.1 Platygyra sinensis
ATTCACCCATTCCTGATAACACTTAGCTAAATAACCGCGGACTGAACAAACTTTATCCTGACCCGAAACAAACTCACAATGGGTTAAAGACTTGAGAGTTGCGACAAACGAAGAATCTAAATCGAGAGCATTATACTCAAAATCGGCACTCAGAGAATTTGCAACAACATTAGAAACAACTACACCTTGATCTTGTCCATCCTCGCGGTCGGCTAGTCATTGTCCTGCACATGGCCTGGAAGTTAACAGTGGACATTGCGCCCTCCAATGACCCGGTTTATTGCATGCAAAGCAAGAACCTGGCTTGATTTGACTCCTCAACTGCCCGTCTAACGTTGGAATAGGTCTCATTGCTGAACTGGAATCTGTAGTGGAATTGTTCGGGATTGGTAGACTTTTAGGAAAGTCCCGTCTGACAGGAGCAATTCTTGATTTGGCTTTCAGAGCATTCTGCTTGGCTTGCGATCTCGCTTTCGCCTCGGCCCTGATAATCTTCTTTTCGTCGTCTGAGTCATCAGCGAGGTCGTTCTTTTAGTACTCCTGAATGATCATCCATCCAAATTCTGAGTTATCGGCTAACAGAATATGTTTTTGCCTCTCGGCAAGCAAACTCTCACCTTTATCTAATGATTCTTTTGACCTTGTCAAGCTGCTGAGAAGAGCACGACGACTTCGCCTCGGTTATCACATCACTCAGCTTCGAGTTAAATCTGTACTGGTCCTCGTTCGCCTTCTTTTTAAAACGCCGTGGCTCCTCAAACTTCAGTTTCTTTATTTCCCTGAGATGGGAGTCAGCAGACTCAGCATTATCTTTCTTGATATCGGATAAAGACTCATTTAGAACGCGTTTCATCGAGTCTACAAGACTGTCGTTGTTCTTGGCAATCGCCGTATCCACGATCTTTAGAACTTCAGATCGCTCCACGGTAGAAGAGCAAATTAACAAAAGAAATTATAGCTAGTGGTGTCGGCCTAGAATGATTGCCCACGTGCAATCCCAAACTTAAATACTCTAGACTGCAAAACAGTCGTTTTCGGACGTTTTCGGAAGGCGCGAAGCGCCGTAAGCGTGATCCTCGAGTGTGAAGCCCGCGGGTCCGTCGCTCGCGTTCGCAAAAAATACGACTGTTTTGCAGTCTATAAATACTCACACGCCATTACCCATGATGCAACTACATTAAAGGACCCAGGCCCACGGCCTGTTGCCCTCGTGCCGCAGAAATATTGTATCTCAGGCTAATTCGTAGCGACTCAATCGCCAGAATTTTCATAATTTGCATAGTGCAGTGCGTGTACTTTCTTCGAGTTAATTAAAAGCGTCACCGTAACTTTTTTTATTTCTGCTGTATTCACATATTTTCAGCTAAGCTTTCAATATTTTCTCAAACATTAATCGACCTTGAACATATTCAAAAACTAGATACATTATACGAGTTTAATGTACGTTTTCACACCAAAGTGCGAAAGGCAGCTTGTCATGTTTTACCGACTGTACAAAACACGCATCGGCGGGCTTCTTATTCATCGACAACAGACAATTTTTTTTAGATTTTTACACACATATACAAAAAAAATAAGCAGCATCCGGTACAGACATATCCAAGTAGATTATTTTCTGTGTTA
>JAHPZR010013648.1:0-57500 GCA_019787425.1 Platygyra sinensis
CAACTAGCCTCGCTTTCATTCGACTCGTCCCGGGCTCCGACAGAGTGGTCCGCCATATTTGCATTCGGTGTATGGGCTTCATTACTGGAACTCAGCCAAAGCCTTTTGAAGTTTTCCTGTAAGTTGCACTTGTAAATATGGATACATAACCATCAGTTATAATTAAGTTTACATCCAAGGTCCCTAGCACGACATGAATAAACCGCTCTCAGCTCCTTTCTTGCGTGTAACGCTTTCGTCATTTTGCTCATCTCCAATAAAAGCTGCTTGTATACCTATTGAAGTAAGGACCCTAGCTCGGTCCTGGATAAGCGAGCTGAGCACAGAGGTAGCCAAAGAACAACCAGTAAATCAGACTCATCTACGCAACATCGAAGATGCATATCTCGGGAAGGACTGAAAATTACGAATTTTTCTGAGGCCGTTGGCTGTGAAACTAAAACATCTTTCCAATTAGTCTATTAATTCCTTTCCAAGTATTCTTGATGTTTCTGCGGTTATCTTTGAAGAAGGCATTGTAATAGTTCATTTTAGCATTCTTAATTTCATAATTAACCTTATTATCCATATGTTTGTAAGAAGTCCAATTGCCATCTGTTGGGAACCTTGAGGCTAATTTTTTGAGTTTGTCTCTCTGAAACATTAGCCTCTTTAGCTCTGGAGTAATCCAGGGGGAAGAGGTTCCTTTCACTCTTTTCTTCTTTAGTGGATATACATATCCTTCCCTCAAGTTTACGTTGGAAATCGAACGAGAAAGGATCCCTTCCCTATTTAGGAACTGAGTTACTTAACCGTGCAACAAAGATTGAGTCCAAGGTGCACATTAAAAGAACCAACACGGGTCTCCTTCTGCATTTCCAGAGTCACGTTGACATTAAGTACAAGCGCAGCTTTGTTAACACCACGGTGGATCGCGCTTATCGATTATCTTCTAACTGGTTATTCTTCTTGATTAAATGTTGGATCTTGCAGGAGATTTAATCAGCCAAACTTGAAAAATAAAACGATATTTGAGACTACTGCAAGGCTGACACAACGTGTTATATTTATAACAATAGTTCAGGTTATCAGACCAGCAAAGACCAGCCAACTTCAGGTTAATATTATAAAACGGTGCCAATGTTCGTCCTGACAGTTCAATAGCTGTTTTGTTCATTAAAAAAAAAAAAAAAAATTGTTCGTTTCGCTCATATAAGATTATTGAGGCCGACAAACAAGACACTTTCTCATCAAAGCTTACTACATTAGCATGAGATTTACTTAATTTCAGGTGACCTTCCAGCAAACAAAGGTTCATCTCTTCGTCATATTGTTCATGAAATTCAGCCTTCAAGTTGGCCATAGTACTAAGTCGAACATTAGAAGTCAACTACTCTTCAATTTAGCGAAACACCTAATACATTAAAAGCTACAAGGCTAGCAGGAAGTACGCCTTCGAGCGAGTAATCGGGCTGCACAGTTACTATTCCAACATGGCAACGGGATCGGTTACCATTCCAACATGGCGTCGGGCTAGATCGGACACTCTCGTTCGGGCCAACTAATTACGAACAGTGTCTACACCTGAGTGAGTGAGTGACACATTTGCATATCGAAGTTCCCGCAAGAAACTCGTTTCTACGCTTCGCGTAGCCACGAGTTTAAGAAGTTAGGAGAGAGATTTAACGATAATAATGACGATTTAACTAGGAGCATCATTACATGTACATGTTAATTTAAATTTTCTAGCCTGTACTTAGAGGAGATTTTGCTCACAAAATCTGTGATCAGAAGAGAATTATTGTGTAACTTATTTGTATAGATAAAATAGCGAGCAAAAAGCGAAGTGTAGCTTATATTTTTCAGAAGTTCTCTACTGGCAAGATTGGAAAAAATCCCAAATAAAAATTCCGAAGTTGATTTGTTGGTTTAAAAGAAGACTGGTTACAGTTGTTGAACCATTGCACCACTTTTGACAAGAAATCTTTAGTAAAAGAACAGTCTAGAAAGGTATGTTCTATCGAGTCTTGATCTCCACAATATAAGCATTCACTGTCGTGTTTGATATCAAATCTACACAGCTCTTTTTTAGTTACAACAATTCGATGGAGAAATTTGAACTGAACTGATTCCCTCAGTTTATTTTCTCTGGAAACCTGTTTAATCGATATAAAACGTTTTTCCCATTGTTTTGCACATATTGGCTTAGATTTACTCCATTTGGTTGGTCCAGTATGTGGACCATTATTAACTTGCTTGTTCAATAACGAGTAGAAATCCTTTACCCTGGCAGTTTCAAAGTTTATCCTCGTTGAAATATCCAGATCGAAAATTGAGCAGTTTTGTAGAAAGATGCTCTTGGAAAGCAGTTCTAAGTTATTGTTCTTTGCCTTGGCCAGTAGACTGTCCGGAATAACACTTTTAACTTAATAATAACTCAAGAAGTTAGTTTTACATTTATATTTCGATTTAAAGGCTTGGTATGACAGAAACTGACCTTGCTCATCTAACAAGTCACTTATGAAGATAACTCCTTTTGAAAACCACTCTTGGGTGAAGAAAGGCTTGCCGTCTATTAGTATTTCCCGGTTATTAAATAAAACTAATTGACCCAGATTATAATTATAGAGATTTTTAAGATCATCGCAGAAGGAGAGCATGTCTTTATAGAAGGTAGGTAATTTGGAATTAAGGAAAGTCACATCATAATTACAACGCAGTAGGAAGTTTAAGCCAACCCCGGGTACTGAATTCCAATTCGATTTTGCATGTTTCAGCAGACGATGTATCCATGCCAAACGCATGGCCTTTAACATTAGACCTACATCGGTCATACGAATACCGCCTTTATCGTAATCTTGGTAAAGGCCTTCTCTTTTAATTTTGTCCTTTTACTTGTTCCAAAGGAAACTAAGGAGTTTCCTTTTAACAGTTTTGATAGCATCTTTTGGCACATTAGTGTTAGAGATAGACTCGATTTCCAGCCGTTTTGTGAGCCTGCGTTCCTTGTCCCACACCACGGCTGGATCACTGGTCTACCCATTGTATTTCTTGACGAATCACAGAGAAGCCTGCTCGAATCGAGCAGGCTTCCCTGTGATTGGTCATTGTACGTCACTTGTCTATCCAACATGGCGGATATCAGGGTGGATGAGTTTTCTTCTGTAAAGTGTGTGTTAGAGCGCTTCCATATCGAGAAATTTCGAGAAACACAACAGGAAGCCATTGTCAATTTGTTAGAAGGGAAAGATGTTTTAGTTTCACAGCCAACGGCCTCAGAAAAATTCGTAATTTTCAGTCCTTCCCGAGATATGCATCTTCGATGTTGCGTAGATGAGTCTGATTTACTGGTTGTTCTTTGGCTACCTCTGTGCTCAGCTCGCTTATCCAGGACCGAGCTAGGGTCCTTACTTCAATAGGTATACAAGCAGCTTTTATTGGAGATGAGCAAAATGACGAAAGCGTTACACGCAAGAAAGGAGCTGAGAGCGGTTTATTCATGTCGTGCTAGGGACCTTGGATGTAAACTTAATTATAACTGATGGTTATGTATCCATATTTACAAGTGCAACTTACAGGAAAACTTCAAAAGGCTTTGGCTGAGTTCCAGTAATGAAGCCCATACACCGAATGCAAATATGGCGGACCACTCTGTCGGAGCCCGGGACGAGTCGAATGAAAGCGAGGCTAGTTGGGCTTTGATGTTTTGTTTTGACAATGCTTTTCTAGGAAGTCTTGCTTCGTTGTCGATTTGGTCCCTTTGTTTCGCCCTCCCTACGCGTTTTTGGGTTCCTGAATGCCACCACAACAGAGTGGAATCTTCCACAGCAGAGAAAGTGTTCCTTTTTTCAGTTTTCTCGTTCGCCTCTGAGGGGAAACCAAAGAGACGGAGGCAAGGAGTTCACATTCGCCGAAGGAACTGTTTAATTTCAGGTTGGAATCGATCTTAGAAAATGTGTAAGCGATCGCATTTAGCTCCAAGTTGTTCAGTGTCATTTGGCTGAATGCTTTCACTGGTTTCAGCGACGGGGCAGTTGAAGTTCATTTGCTTTAGTGGTTATTGCACCGTAGTATTTATTTTTACTTCGTGCGATTCCGTGCATGCGAGTGGACGCGAACGCAAATAACTTCTTCCTTTGAGACAGAGGATATCATTCCAGAAGAGCTTTTCTTTAACTCGGGGAGGGTATTGGCCATGAAAACCGTGTTGGAACACCACCAGACACCACATAAGCTCGTCATTTAAACGATTTTTCTGAGATCTTCTACTCCTGAAACGTAGCAAACAAACTTTAGTTCCCGCGGCGATGTTGAACTCCTTTTCTCCGTCTCAACGAATTGCATTGATCCACTATTTTACCTTAGAGGTGAACGATGGAAGATTTCTATCCCTTCTCGTCGCATTCAGAAACGCAGCAACTCGTCGGCACAGCGAAACAAAACAACAGATCGACCACAAAGTAAGAGTTTTCTGGAGAAGCTTTTTCAAAACAAAACATCGAAGACTAACTAACCTCGCTTTCACGTAGCTCGTCCCGGGCGTCAACCGAGTGGTCCGCCATATTTGCATTCGGTGTATTGTATCCGAAACTGGTAAGAATTAGAGTGGTTTGTTTGTAATATTTGTCGAAGTTGATTCCAAATTGATGTTAAGAAAACACTGAACACATGAAATGTGGGTTTTATCAAAGCAAGTTCTGACCGTCCGTCACAATGTTTCACATGTAAAGTAATTGTGTAATACCTTCTGCTGGTTGAAAATAAAGGCTCATTGATTTTAATGTTCATATTGTCTTTTGATATCGCAGAGATATATAAATGACAAATACATGTTAGAAATGTACAATTCAGTTTTGGACCTTAATTTCTTTAACAATACAATCAAACCTATCCTATACTGTTATGGTATTATACAGTATCTTAATTTAGTTCAACACTGTTTATTAAGTTGTGACAATTATTTTTTTCTCGTGATCATTCAGGCCTTTCAGCATTCTTTATGGCTCTATGTTATTTCTTTTAAACACACATATCAAACCATTAAATGGCTATTCAAAAATATATATTTTTTTTGTACAGGGGCTTTTCAGCCCAAAAAAAGAGAGAGCAAGCATTCCACAAATAGCTTTCAAGAATAAGTGAAATATATTATCTTGAAAGAGGCCCCCTTTTATTTGTTGTGTGTAACACAACAGCAACTAAGAAAACCAAAGAGAATAGTAAGCCTTGGAGATGCAAGAATTTGTCATTCTTCACCAGATTCTCAATAGAAAGAACATTGCAAATCAGTTCAAGTTGTCAGTGGTGATGCAAACCTCACCTTTGCCCTTTTTTCCTGTCTCTTTACCGATTATGAATTTGTTATTTACTGTCAGATAAAACAGGTTGTCTTGAATGATACAGGGAGATCCAAGGTATACATAATGATATGTCTTTCAAGTCAGAATTGATAAACAAAGGGTGCATTCCTTTGGGGTGATCTGGATCAGGATCAGTGATCCAATATCTGTCTTGATCATGGTGTATCAAAGGAACCGATGAATCCATTCTGGTTATGGATTTATTGGTTTCTTTGAGGCACCATGATCCAGGCAGATCTTGGATCACTGATCCTCATTCACATCAACCCAAAGAACACAGCCTAAATCAGGGGAACATTCTTAGTCATTTAGCCAAATCAGATGGCAACAATTGCATATGAAATGATAGTTTATAGTCAAGCCGGGGGGGAAGTCGTAATCCATTATGGTCTTTAAAAAAACATTGAAGCATACCGCTATAAGAAGGGTTGTCCTAAAAGCCGGAATGCCGGAAACCCGGAAACCCGGAATGCCGGAAATCAAGACCCGGAAATCCTTAAACCCGGAATGACTTTTCGAGAAGGCAAAAGAGCTAAATAAGGAACAGTTTCGGGAGCTCTTAAGCCTCTTATATTAAACTGTGTTTTCTCGCAATATGGCCGGTCGCTATTGTCTCGCAGATCAGTTATTTTACTCACTTGATATCCCTGCAAGGAACCTGAGAAGCCACGATATATTCTACCTTGTAGAGTAGTTATTATTTAGGCTTCTAATATTTGTCCTATTTAGTATAGTAACCATATTTATCTTCTTCCCCTTCTAACTTATTAGCGTTATACTTCCTGTTCCCATTAGGGTCATATCTTGTTTTTATTCGGGAATGCCGGAAATCAAGACCCGGAAATCCTAAAACCGGGAATGACTAATTTTTTCAAGCCTGTAGGTAAGACGCGAAAAACATTTTTTTTATTTGTTGAATTATATCATTAATTATCATTACAATTATTATTATTATTATTATTTATATTATTATTTACATAGATTTGTAATTAATAGCTTGAACATGCCACAGATTTATACTTTTTAAGATAGTTAACTCAGACATTAACTGGCAAGCTGATCCAGGTTACTATAGTTTTCACGATCACACTCTTGTTGCCTGATTGAGAGCAATTTTGTTTTAACTTCACTGTATTGCTTTCGTTGTTTCTAACACAGGAGATCCTGTTGTCCCGTATACACTTACATGGCTTGAGGGAACGAAAATTCACATTTGCTATGGATGCAACAGATCCATTCGACCTAAGCCGCAAGCCATGACTCCACAAATAGTACCTCTAGCACCGTTTGACGTAGTTTTGAAACGAAAAGAGCTAAGAATGTACCGCAAGCCTGGAGCAGAGCTAACTTACTCTGTCAAACCACAGAATTGTTACTACGAATAGAAAAGGAAATGTTTGATTAAGAAAAACAACAATTTTTCAAGCGAACAAATCGAAATTACCGAAGATGACTGGGGAAAGCTGTCGGATCTACATCGAAATGCCGTGAAAAAATAATTTGGAACCACCAAAAAATAGACTCAATCATGCGATCCACATGAGGAACTTACTATGAAGTAAAATGCTTGAAAACGGATGAAAGAAATCGCTTGTATCATTAGGGGTGGACTATTAGAAATCCCTGGAGGGGAGGGGGGCTAAAGGGGACGCAACTCATTCCGTTTCTTTAAATGCGTTTTTTTTCTTTTTGATTTTGGATTGTAACTTGTTTAATACTGTTAACATTTCAAAAGTTCAAAAGAAAAACAGCAACTTAAATATGCTTCTTTAAAGTACAGTTTAATTTATAAAGAGAAATCTATTAATTATTATTATTTCTTATTTAATAATATATATTATTTATGTGTATTTTTTATTAATGTAAACATCAGATAACCCAGGGATTTCTCACCGTCCACCCTTAATGAATTTTAAGCAACAAGTAGTCAAGTTATTAATGTTATGTGGACTACTGTAGTTCATAACTTGTGGTATTGTTATTGTTTCAAAAGTTCAGAAAGTTTAATGCACCAAGGAAAACTTATAGTTTATTTTGTTATTTCAAATTAAATAATATTATCGACTAATCGGTTTCAAAATGTCAGAAGCGGTAACACGTTCTTGTTTCATCTTCAGTCGGCCATTGTGTGATGTTACGTTATTGTGTTGGAAATCTAGTGAATTATGGCACTGCGATGTGGCTTTATATGTACAACTGAATGAATGGAAAGTATCATTAAAGCTGTTCTGTTGAACGTTCATTAGCTCTTGAGTCCTTGCGCGAGAAACGTCAAAGGTTTGAAATTGACTAACCCTGAACTTACGCAAATGTCTTGAGTTGACAGAGGCCCGAACGGCCGTGATAAAAACAAGATATGACCCTAATGAGAGTAGTTATTATTTAGGCTTCTAATATTTGTAGTATTTAGTATAGTAACCATATTTATCTTCTTCCCCTTCTAACTTATTTGCGTTATACTTATACTAAGTATAACGCAAATAAGTTAGAAGGGGAAGAAGATAAATATGGTTACTATACTAAATACTACAAATATTAGAAGCCTAAATAATAACTACTCTACAAGGTAGAATATATCGTGGCTTCTCAGGTTCCTTGCAGGGATGCCAAGTGAGTAAAATAACTGATCTGCGAGACAATAGCGACCGGCCATATTGCGAGAAAACACAGTTTAATATAAGAGGCTTAAGAGCTCCCGAAACTGTTCTTTATTTAGCTCTTTTGCCTTCTCTAAAAGTCATTCCGGGTTTTAGGATTTCCGGGTCTTGATTTCCGGCATTCCGGGTTTCCGTGTTTCCGGGTTTCCGTGTTTCCGTGTTTCCGGGTTTCTGGGTTTCCGGGTTTCCGGGTTTCCGGGTTTCCGGGTTTCCGGGTTTCCGGGTTTCCGGGTTTCCGGGTTTCCGGGTTTCCGGGTTTTAGGACAACCCCTATAAGAATGGCCCGGAAGGAAGTAACACACCTGACTTGTAGGTCCCTGTGAATTGCAGATTTCATGTTGATGCATTGTTCTGACAATTAGGAATGTACACACCACACTATGCCATAGGAATGGTTTACTTTTGCATTTTGATGAAGATTTGAGGGATTTGGAAAAACCCTGCAAGCCTTAGAAGTTTTGTAAATTATGTAAGGATGATTATAATAGTGATACATTTCAAAACAGACACCTGAAATCTCTGTATATGTAAGTTTAATTAGTTATTATCCAGTGAATTATCTGCCCATGTGAGCACACCCAAAAGAACAGACAAGTAAGGTTTTCATGCATGTATGGCCGCGTTACTGTGCTTGAAACACTTGGCATTATTTACAGACGCGGACCACTGAGGAAACGGACATCCCTCAATATTCAATTTTGCCAGGAAAACAAGGTCATTTTGGGCGATTTTTACTCGTAAATCTACTTGATTTTTGAACGTCGATAATTTGTAACACCTTTTTTTGTTACAATTTCTAAAAAGAAGGGCTAAAACTTAACCATATAAAGCTAGAATACGCCGGAGTTTTATTACGCCCTTGTATTCGCGCATGACACACAATTTGGTTCACTTTGTTGTTGGATCACTGTAATCAGGATAGCAATCGGCAGCCTTAATCTGTGGTATCTTTTTTTGCCAAGAAAATAAAAAGTCATTACCTCCATTTTGAACCCGAGAGCTTCTTTCCTTTGGAAATTCTGTAGGATAAGTGACATTCAGTCATGTTACACACTGTACACATAGTGGTAGAACCGGCATGGTAAATTGGCAAGGAAAACCTCTAGTCTGCTAGGGATGTCTTGCAACACAGGCAGGCTGATGAAGCAACCTTGGCTTTTGATTCCTGGGGGGGTAGTGTCTAGATCACGTTGCATCACAGAAAATAGAAAGGTCTGTCTAGAATTCACGGAGCATAAAATGTACATATTACTTAACGAGAAATTTTTCATTCGAACTTAGAAATCAACGAAAGCAGTGCTTTAATTTGGTCGCCATCTTAGCCATTTCTCTACTTATTTTTTTCAAAAACAACAAAAGAAATATTGGGTTGCACTGAAGACCAATGCAACTGGATCGAACGGACTACTTTTAAAGGGTAAGCATTGTTTATTACGTAATTACACTACTCCAAAATCATTGACAACATTATGAAAATAAGGGATCACGACGAAATTAAAAACGTTCTTTTTGCATTTTACTAAACGTGATTAAGAAAAAAAACATGTTTCATGGCTTTAAACGAAATCCGGATTCACGAGAGAAAAAAAAGGTAAAAACATACAAACAAGCAAATAAACAAAAAACAAAAATAAAAATTAAAATTGTTCAATGGATAAAGTCCAGAATGTGGGGAAAAAGAAGGCAAATATTCAAAGCCCCTCGCCAAGAATCAGGTCAGAGCAATTTTTCTTCAGCAAGATATGCGGAGAAATGTTTTACCCAAATTGTATGAAGACGCCATGCTGGAGCCCATCCGGATGGGCTCCAACATGGCGGCTGGAAACCAACAGAAACATCTGTCACTGAGTTTGCTACAAAATAGTGAAATTATATCTCTCGAGAAACTCAAAAACATTAAAATAATACTCGGCCGTCACGTAAATGCAGCGTCACGCAAAAGCTTAGAAATTCAAGCGTAGTCTATCACAAAACCAAGGACCCATTCTGCGCGAAAAGTAGTATGAATACTAGTTTTCAGCTGCTCTTATACATCATAAAAGTAAAATTTCAGGAGGATCAATAATTGTCTAGTTTGAATTTTAGTGACAACCATGTTAAAACCCCCAATTAACAGCAAAGATTACAGAACAAATGTATAAATAATTTACATACAGAGATACAATAAAATAAACAATTAGATAAACAAATGGATAAATAAGCCAGAGAATGGGAACATGAAAATGGAACAACAAAATGTTATTGAAATGAATTACTAGAAATCAATAGAGATTCAATGTTGTTACTGTCGTTAATGTGGCAAGATGGGACCGAAATATTATCTGTCGACAAAATTAATGAAACATTCTGGTATCATAGGGGCCGGAATAGTTATGAAGCCAACATCAAAGGAGCAAACAAAAATGCCAAGATTTATGTTGAAGGTCTACGACCGTGCACAATCTTTTTTTATTGCACTCATGCACTCACGTGCATTACGTAACCAAAGCGTTTCTATTGGTTAGTTCCTCAGTCAGAAGTAAGCAACTATTCAGTTTTGTGCACGGTCAAGGCCAAAAAAGCGAACAAAACAATCAAGAAACAACGTTGTCGGATTTAATAACAATTCACCTCTATTAAGTATGTTTTGTCTCAGTGCCACATGAAAGCTTTATGGTGCTCAAGTGAATGACCACACTAAGTTTTCCACTCCAGACGTCAACAGTGAGATTTTCCTGAAAGTCCCCATGGGTGAAATCACTGGGAGCAACTAATCTTAACCCTGCGCACAGGGAAGATTTCAGGTGTAATGCTCTAGACATGTTGATCGTGGTATCTGGAATTCCCTTCAGGAGAAACCAAATATATAATTGTATCACACTGCCGTATCCTTGAAATAATAAACAAACTTTTTATTCTTGTCTGGCTGAACATAAGGACCAAAGGTGTTCGAGGTAGTGGAAGTGACATGGCAAAATTGGAAGCAACTGGAATTGAAAATATTGACCACAAAAATGCTTCCAAAGTTTGCGATGATTGAAGGATGTCGTCAGATTTTTTTGGTAGCCGTGTATCCAATGTAAATCTCGATAAATCCAAGACAATCCAGCTTCATTTTCGAGAAATATACCGCAATTGCGTAACTTAGCAATATCTAAATACAACTCTGTCTCAAAGTGACTTTTGTTAACAAAAATGATGTAGACAGATCTAGCAACTGCTTTAAAAAATCCTTCCTAAACATAAGACAAAGATTGCAATCTACTTTTGAGCTAAAATTAGTCTTTAAAAGTCTAATTTTAAAACAGTAGATATACTGTACTTAAATGAATGAGCTGCTGTCAACTTTCAAGAACATGTTTACGACACTGGAAGCACCTTGAATGCTGAATAACTGAAAGGTCAATCCAGATTTCACAACTCAGTCACGAGTGATAAATTCCTGTCTTCATTTATTATCAAATTCCTGACACACTGTTAAAAGTCACGATATCAAAAAGGCATATGTCGGGACATATCTAAATCATGAATATAATCACAGTACAGTACGATCTTCAGACTACGCCACCCAAAGTTTAATTTTCTCATTGTCGATTTTAACGCGAGAGTATTTTTTGGAGCCCAATATCCATAAAGTTAACATCCACAAACTTGCGAGGGGTTTTTCCACTTGGTCTGATCTGACAATGACTTGCTCCTCGACAATTTGGAGATGCGACATCTGTCACCTCATGTGGCTACGTTTTGTTCTGTTGCAACACGTATAAATACTCTTCCATTGGAAATAAACTCTTTTTGCAGGGGAAATCGAAAACAGGGTTTGAAGACGACCCACATTAACGCCCCCGGAAACGCCCCCAGCAACTTAGTGACGTGTTCCATCTTGTCATGTGAGGACCAATTAGATTTGAGTATCAAAGCCGTCAAAGCGGTCTAAATATGCTGGTCTCGATACCTGCTAAATAAAAGGAGGATTTGCAAATCCTCAAAGTATTTTAACTGCGGCAGAAGCAGCTTATGATCTCAGAAAATCGGGTAGAGGTGTGCAGAGAACGAGGAGGACCGACCACAATCTTTTAAAAGGTAAATATTAATTGACTATAATTTGCAAGTGTAATCAAATTTGATTTTATTTAAGCCATTTAGGACCACAAAATTCCATTTTGTGGCGACTTACAGGGTAACCCAAAGGGAGAATTAGCTTTAATTATTATCAATTACGTTAAATCAATTCATTTAAAATGTTTTACTACATGAAAAAGGAAAGTATGATAGCAACAGACCAAGAAGAAATCAAACGAAATTCATGATAACATAAGAGATGAGGTAAGGTCGATGTTTTGGACTTCCAACGTTCCTTTTAAATCATAGAATCTCTCGAAACTTGAGAAACTCAGCTTGCAATTTCTGGAATCATGTTTCTGTTTTAACGTCGACTGCAATCTTTGAACATATATATACAATGTACCCAAACCGTAGTGGCAGTTTCTAAACGCCTAGCATACTGTATCTGTGTCCATATAACTATGCCATCTGGCAACCTCTTCCTTGTCATGCACTGTAAAAGATTTCATTTTATTTTTCCACTTACCACTTTATTCTTTATTCTTAGTACAAAAATACGAAAGTGAGAGTTTACCCCGCAAATAGCTGGAAAGCTAGTCGTTGTGGGGCAAGACTAGAGAATGTTTTTAAACTAAAAATTGGCACTCTTGTGCATAAATTACAATATAGAAAAAAGGATACCCCTCCTGCCCTCTATGATTTAGCCCTACCAGTTTCAGCTGTCCATCAATATAATACTAGATATGCCTCTAATCAAAACCTACACAGGCCATTTTCTAGAACTAATTATCGCCTGGCAAAGTTTAGCGTAGTGGCATCACAGATCTGGGAAACAATACCCATGAAAATTAAGTGTCTTCAATTCAACAGTTTTAAAAAACAATATAAACTCTTCCTACTTGAAAGTCAAGCGTGTTGAATACCCTTAATGTATTATCTAGCCCTATTTATTTAATTATTTAATTTTAATAACTATTGTTACTCATATATACTCCTCTCCTTCAATGTAATCTAGCCAGAGCTTTATATAATTAGTTTTTTTTTATAAGTTCTGTATAACCTCCACCCACTTATATTGTCCTGTGGTAGCAGCCAACTCGAAAGCTCTGCTCCTCTGGCTGCTACACACTCTTCCCTTTGTTATGTTTAGCTCAATGTATAATCAGCTCTGTTTTTTACTTCTTTTTTATTCTTTATTGTTGTTATATTGCAACTGAGTAAGTGTAAATAAATGAACTTGAACTTGAACTTGAAGACAAGTTCATGAATAACACAAAGGTAGCACAATCAAAGGTCCGCTGTATGATAGGGGACCTTTCTCTGCAAAAAATGCCACGATGGTGTGAAAATGGAAATTATCATTTTTGACCATGGTAGTAGATCTGTGCTCGAACGCGGTATGATGTTGCATCATACCGGAGTTCCGATAAGCCCCCCACTAGCCAAGTTATGTCACAACAAGGGAGAAAAAACGTCTAATATCCACTCATACAATACACCATCGTCTACGTCTGGAAAGTTTTATGTTAAATGTCCTAGACTAGAAATACAAAACAATTCTTTCTCTCGGGTTGGAGTAAGGCTGTGGAATAAGATACCAAGCTATCTAACGAATCTTCCAAAGAAAGCTTTCAAGAGAGTTCTCCGCAAATTGCTATTTGATATATTAGAAATGGACCATGACTACAGTATATTGAAATCATCTGATTATTAAAAACGTAGGTGCACTGATACACTTGCTAGGGTTTTGATATCCGCTTTTTATGTCTTTATGTATTGTAGGTCAGTAAGCGCTGTATTAATTAAATCGCTTAACTTCTTTGTCTTATTTATTTTTTTTTTAGTTGCAATCCGCGACGTTTCGTATTTCGTTTTTGTTTTGTTTTTATTGGATAATTTTGTTTTCGCCCTTCTAGAATATGGTGTAATTAGCCGTTTGGGTCATTTTAATAACAAAGTGCTGACACAAATTAACACGGCGTAAACATGTTTTCTTAATTTCCTTCAACTGCTGTGATTGACTGTGTAGCGAACCAACACCGCATTAATTGATCATTTGTAAATTAAATTCCTGTGCATAACCAGAGCTCTTTAAACAGGCAAGGGAATCAAATAAAGAAATAGTACTATTGTCCAACATATGTCCTACCACTTTTTGGAGGAACTAAAACGTCGACCATCCAAGGGCCAAGTTGACAGGCAGCGGAAATTGCTCGAATTGTCACCTGTCTTCGCTATCGCCGTTTGATGATGACAGAAGAGAATCGCTTTCAGGCATTCTCATTTCTCACTGTAACCACATAAAATACCCAAACATTCTCTTGCATTTCATGCCAAATTCCATCACGTCAATTCAAAGAAATACTGTCTAATGGTTATGTTGGCTGGTCTCCATAGGTTGGTTAGGTTCTTAAGGCTGCGTTTCTCTTGCGAAGTGGATCTAAAAAAATGTTACATTGAATCTTATTGTCGCAAGGATGACAACATTTGGAGTTTATTTGTCCCTGGGATTTTCTGTATCCTGCGGACACCGAAGACCTTCCGTCTGTGATGGCTTACAAAAGAAAAAAAATGGAAATCCGTCACTATTTTAAGACTATATTGTAGTATATCACTTTTTCTCCTGCAGCTGCGTGCAAAAAAAAAAAAAAAACCAAACAAACAAACAAACAAACAAATAAAACAAAACAAAACAAAACAAAACAAACAAACACAGATAACTGATCCGCTCAGTGCAGGTTTTCAAGAAACGTTGTAACAGTACTAGAATAAGACATCAGTTGTAAGCTTCATTACTTCTTGCCATCCTAAAAGTTACAATAGGGATGTCAACGATTACTTGAAAGGACCCTCTCCGCCTAGTTAAAGTGGCAAGTCCATTTTTTCTCAAGAGGGGGAAAATTAAAAGAAAACACAAAAGGAAGTGTGTAATTATAGTTAATTGATTCGAAGTGGCCCTCAAGTATGTAACAAACTGCAAAAACAAGTTTAAATTTTCATGATAACAGCCTTGATGAGATCAAGTGAGAAGAGTTGAATTTTCTGAATTCTGTCCGTCAACCTTCAAAGTCTTCAAATATAGTAAGGTCAACTGGTACAACGAGAACAGTTTTACCGCCTGCCGTCAGGACTCTCCGCTGTCAGTGATAGTCTACTTTGACGATTTCGGGTGTCCATCAGCTTCCTGTGTATAAATTCCACATCATAAAAGGAAGATTATGAGAGGAACTTGTCTTGAAATTGTGCTGGAAATTTGCAATTTCCTTTTGGTGTGGCTAAAAATGTTTAACATCAGCCAAGAGGATGTCAATATCATCAGTTTATAGCTACTTTATAATTGAAATCCTGACGTCTGAAGCGTTCATTTTTGCCATCCAACTTGGCTAGATGTCAAGATACGATCTCTATCGATATCGAAGCCTTAACATTACTCTGTTGAATAACATCGGCCTTATTTTTCTATTTTAAGCAGCAGCGGATACGACGTTCCTATAAATAATAGAGTTCAAATTCCGCATTTCTCTCACATGTTTCAAGAGGCAAAGCACTGCTGAATGACAGGCAGTCTTTTTAGTTACTCAAAGTAATTGACGATGAATGATTTAAATTGTTGCCGGCGTAGGTCACAGGAACAGCTTCTAAACCGCAGAGATATGTTTGTTAAATGTGCTCGCAGTCACGTTTTTTCTTCTAGACTTGGAACGCAACAGTAACAACAACAATTTACAAAATAATCTCAAATTTCGTTTTGCAAAATACTGATAAACAGATATCACCTGTTCACACATTGGAATTTCGTCCGTAACTTCAAGGTTAAGACCATTTCGAAAAGTGCAACACAAAATCACACACCTCACAAAATTGCACGAAAAAAAAAAAAACAACAACAACAACAACAAAAACAACAAACAGCATTGCTTCTAAATAAGGAACTACTAGCATGCCGACATCTTGAGAATTCAAGTCTATTACCATTCCCTCAGGAACAACATATTTATCAATTTTTGTTGCTTTTTTTTTAACTACGAAGGCGAAGTGAATGAAGCGGAAGCACATTCCAACTAAATTCCACTGATAATCCTGGGCTGCAAAAATACATATCGTTCTAATTAACAAGAAATACTGAAGGATACCAAGAATACTACTTTTTGCTCCGGTTTAAAGTTTATTCTAAGCGAACAACCTGGTAAGGGAGCTCTGATTATTCCACCAATACACACATTTCGTGTTCCTTTGTACGTACAGAAGGCATAATTGACACAGGAACGTTTCCTTGTGATCCACTTTTTGACACGTTGTAACTTTTCGTTCTATAGCGTTGTCGAAAATGGGGCCAAGATTCTTGCTCACGTTCTTTGCCATGGCTTGTCTTGTATTCAGCTTTATCAAGGGTGCTCCATCTGCTCAGTCAGAAGAACTAGCCATTGGAAAAGATTCGAGAACTTATGATCACGAGGTAACAACAATAGTTAAGTGTTATCTATGAAATTCGTCGCTCCGCATCGACTCCGCAGGAAATAACACTTATAGACTTCATGAATAGATATTAACGATATCATTTTATGGTACAAGGTTAATAAGATATTTACTTGTTGTTTCAATGCAGCTTTTAAAGAAAACGTGTAGATTGTTATATTTATAAGTTCGTGGGTTAAAACAATAGACCATCTACTTTAGAAGAAGCTCCCAGTAATCAGATGAAAACTGTATAGACAGATTTGATCCAAAAGACAACACTACAGAGTTGCCATGAACTTGATTGAATTCAGAAATTCATCATTATCGATTTTAATTTTCTTTTCTAGAATCTTAAATTTACGAATAACATCCAGAAGCTCAGGAAGGGATGGCGAATAAAAGAAGTTATGAATAAAGAAGAAGAGAACCAAGAAGGGCTACAAACGGAAATCCAAGTAAACGATGCACAACGCATAGGATTCGTAGCTAAAGCACGTTTTGTCAGACACGCTGCACGTTGTTTGGCTTCATGGAGTAGATGCTTCAAAAAATCCAAACGAAAGCAAAAGGAAAATAGAAACCAGAGAACTGAAAACAGGGAAGGTAAAATGCTTTCTATTTTTATTGCCCATAGGCAGGAATGACAATAATAATATTGCTAAAGAGTGGTCAAGAATATTGTGCTGCATCCTTATCCGAAATCATCATGATAGAATATCAAATGAAAAGAGAGAGAAATAAAAAAAACGAGATTAGTCAACGTAGAGACCAATACCGGGTCCAGATAGATTCTCTTTCTTGTCATAACTCTCTGAGCCATTGACAACGCATAATAAAGTATATCACTGACCAGAAGAAAGACAGTCTGAGTCGATTTTACCAATAGATAGATTAGATATCATTTTCACCTCCATAAAGCATAAATGAACCTCTGCAAAGAATGCTGAAATGAATATATGTCCATATTCTATACCATCTGCTTCGTTTTTTGCTCAATACTTCGTTGCTAAGTATCTTTGATCCGGATTTTCTTTTGATTGTATTCCTTAATATTCTCACAGGCTCCTCTTCACAGAATGGTGATTGATGCTCTAAAACTTCGACTGCGACACAGAAGTTACCAAGCATGTAACAACTGAGAGATACCCACTTCGTTTGAGAAGAAAAAGTTTGACAAGAAATTATCTTTCGTATCTATTTTATTTACTTTGCTATTGTTATTTTTGATATCAAGCTATAGTCCTACCAAGTTGAAGCATCAGACCTTTAACTTCTGCCGTGTGGCTTCAAGGTACAACACTGAGTATACGCAATATACACCAAAACCATTAGGGATCTTCGATTCGAAATTCAGTGAGTCTGAATGCCCAAAATGATAGCTCAACAGCAACATATAGTTCAGCTCCGTATATGACTATGCAACCGACGAATACGCAAAAGAGACTCGCACAACAGATGTAGGACCAGTGAATTGTGACTCATACCAGAGTAAATGACAAGTATTTCGTCTACATCTCTGCGCATACCACCGTGTAAGCTCCTTTTGAGAAACAAGCCGAAAATTAAACGAATTCATAATTCTACGTTCTGGTAGGCCAAGGTTGTTGCTCTTTTGAACGTTTTTTGGGGATGCTCGACTCCAAACTAGTTATCTGAATCAAGGTTGACTACCCTAGTAAAAATCTGGACTTTGTGCTCGTCGAGTTTGATGGCATTAGTCTGTTGTTAGCTAGCTGAATGATGACTCTAAGAATTTCCAAGAGAGTGAGTGGAAAGATAAACAGATATGCCTTTATAGCCAAGAAGTTTCGGTATTTTAAGCACTTAAGCAGAATGGTTAAGGCCGGGTGGATCATCTGGGCCGCAATAGATAGTCGGTGACTTCTGACTTGCTTTTGAATTTTAAGTCCATACCTATACCTAGCTGTGTAATCATGACGAGATTTAGCTAACTAAAAAGCAAAGGAAAATTTTCGGAATCATTCTTATTGTGGAACCGAGGCGAGGAATTCAGTGAGATCTTGGCCAGTGTTCACCTTCCGTTGGTAGCTGCCTTAATTACTTAGTATTGCTCAGCGTTGTATTTTCCCTACTAAAATCTACTATTGAGTTGTTTTTCGGCATAGAGACTACTTTGTACATAAAAGAGTTAAGCAAAACTTAGCCTAGTTTCTTAAATTCGTTTTACAACATAACCAGAACATCTGTAGGTTCTGAATCCATAGCACCATGTTCCATCAGGCAGTCATAACAAATTTAATAGTGGCATTCCCGTGCTCCATCAAATCTTCCACCGACCCTGTAAATAGCTACACTAACCAGATTTTATCCCTGTCTCAAAGCTAGAAAAAAAATCCATGTTCATTACGAAAATGTTCAGCTATAGTGAAGGACTTTTGTTCGTGATGTTCTGGCCCCGCAGTGCCATCGAAAAAAAAAACAAATGAAAACGGAGTAAAGAGAGTCGGTTTATATGGTCTATATGAAGTACGGACAAGAATTAATTTGATTTCATCATCGAAAGAAAAACAAATGTTTAATTGTTGTGGTTATGTTACGATGATGAAGAACTTGTGCATCTTTCCATCGAGCTATGGATCAATGCACTCTGGAGTTTAAAGAACATATAAGAAGAACATTTATACTGACTAAGATGGTGAAACTGCGGCAGAATAGGAACCGAGGTTCGGCATTGGCCTAACCAATATCAAGCTTTATTATTTATGTACGATGAAACTTATTATACATATTATCATGTAATTTACACTGTAAAGAATAATTATTAAACAAAAGCATAACACTTAAATTGTAATTCTAGCCATTCGGTTCCATCTTTTGCTACGACAATTAACTTCAATGCCAGTTGCTAAAATAAAATAATATAAAAAAAGAAAACAAAAGTTATGTGTTTGTAAAATCCTCTCTATTCACAGTTCATCTTTTACCTCAAAATGTAGGTCGCAAAGCTCCTGGTAATATTATACCCGAGGCCTAAAACATTTTATATATTTGCACAATTTGCTCGTAAACTGTCTGATCCTAACAACCCTCGACAAACCCAGGCTGTCAAGTGTTTACATCAAAATATGCATGTACCATGCCTTATATCTTTACAAACGTGAAGCCAGTCTTAGATGTACCTTGGTCCCCTCTAACAACCATAGTTTGAAGTTATCGGAACACAGTTAGTAGCTTGTAGACTCAACAGAACGTACCTCTTAATATTAAGTCGACAGACCGGATTCCCTTCCCTGTCCTGCGCCAAACACTCTGAGGTTAAGAGGCTTCGCATATCACTTCAACGGGGTAATGCTACATGCATTCCTATAGTGTGTATAAACAGTTGTAGAAAAAAGCCCATTCCGAGGTTTCAAGCCACTTAAAGACCTACTCTATCTCCAGGAGTTTCGAGAAGCGCCATTATGTCGGAATTGCAAGAAAAGCTCCTTGTGCGTTCACTTGTTTAGCTCAGGGAAGTTATGAAATTATTTACAGGCACGCACTAGATATATAAAAAAAACTGTTTTAAAGGCTCACGTAGCAATGATATAACTGATAAACATTATATGGATTGATCGGAAAGTATCACCTTCTTCTACGTTTTTCCGGTCGAGGCCATCTTGTGACGCAACTACTATCGACAGAGAGATCCTCCTGGCTCATGCAACGAAACTAAATTAATCGTTAACACTGAACCTCAAAGATCAGAATTTACTGAATATCTATGAAATGTTTACTGGTAGCCGAAAACTACAGGGAGTTTATCCAGGCCCACGTTCATGTTGGGATTCCATCCAATTACTTCATGTCTTAAAGTTGGACACATTTCCATGTCAGACGTTCTTCTTGTTACTCCTGCAACATACATAATCCATTTGCTTTGTACGTACATAGCTTCATTAGCAATTTAACATTAATAAAATAAGTCAGTAAAAATCAGCAAATAATTAAGCTACAGAGTTGGTGAATCCAATATGTGTCGGGCTCTAAGTCTCTCTAATCTCGACCCTTCGTTTTCCACGTTCGATGCATACCTTCCGGAATAGAAAAACCGGTTGTAGTCACGAATCAAGGAAATGAAGGAAAAAAGAAAAAAAAAACTATAAATTATGAGGGAGCGGATTACCCAGTTTTCATTGCCGCCAACAAGAGCACAGCCGTTGTTTTAAGAAAATAAGAAGCAAGCACGACCCATGCAGACAGGATGAATATCACATTGGAAATATTTCCGTTGTTGCACGATGAGATTGCACTTTTGGCTCAACAATTCAAGAGGAAACAAAACAAGGTACGGAAGTGAAAGAAAAGTCAGTTCTGAAAATCGGTTCCTTCTTTCATTATGACCACCATAAGTAAATGAATTTGTAAGCTTTCAGGGCTGCCCCAATTCGGCCACAGTATATCTTAGGAGCTTTCATTTTGTTATTCTAGTGCTATTAGCACTATCATCCGGGATTAGCAACGTGGCATCAGAACTGGCTCGAACGAAATCGAAACGAAATACTTCGCCACTATGTTATTTTATGTCCCATTCAAAGCATGGTCTTCGTGCATTGAGTTATAACGCGGACTCATTTAATGTTTTGTAATTTTACTATTTGAGCTGAGATAATGGAGCATTATATTATTCCCCATAGTGTAAAATTTTGTGTCGTATGTTTATTTTTCCTTTTAAATAATAATACTGTATTATTAGGGATTGGAGGAACAATTACAATACAAAATAAATTCTAGAATTATATAGATGAAATAGTTCCGCTAGAGCTTATCCTGGGTATTTGGGGTAAGAGCTACAAGGAGAAAGCGACAAATCTTCTGAATGAGTGGCCATTACTGTCTCACTGATATGAATCAGTGAAACAGTAGTAATCAGTTCCCAACGACAGGAAGGGGAGGGTAGGAATGAAGAAAAAGACACTACTTATCAAAAAAAGTAACAAACCATATGTATTGCCCCAATAATTTAGATCAGTACTAAACTACAGAATCGTGACATCAGCTCATAACTCTGGTCTGTTTAGATCAAAATCTGTACATGATATGATATGATATGATACTAGATACCTATGATACTGTCGATGTCATGGTCGTGTTCCAGCAATCCTTGAGAGACGATACATTCGTCACAGGTTGTTTTTAAACAGAAATATTTGAACTAGGAATAGCAAGACCTTACCTCTTAATACCGTCTCCGTTGAGCGGGTGCAGATCTCGTTTGGCAGCCGTCTAGGAAACATCTATAAGCCAAAGAGTTGTGATTAACTTTGAGTATCATAGTCGATATAATTTGTCATCAGAGTTCATTCGGAGATTCTGCACGGCAGTACTAGTCATAGCGTATAAAAATGTCTTCAGAAACACCGAAAGAAAATCATGCGACTGGGCATTCTCATTTTTGTATGCCAATCGTAGGTTAGCGTTAAGGTCAAGTTAAGGTTAAAATATTCTTTAAAGACGCTTAATGGCAGTATAAAACAACCGACATTTCTGCATTACTGCTTTCTTCAGGGTGTCAATTCAATTCTAACGTTAAGGTTGCCCGTGTTTCGCGTAACGGTCATACCTAAAGACCTCTGAGTAGTGTACAAACGGAAATTATTAGCTACGATTTCCGGTTGTGGCCGTCCTTCGCGACAGCCAGACATTATTCCCTCTGCGACACCAGTCTACAATGAAATCAAATAGTAAAGCGTACGTATAACCTCTCAAAGAAAACGCATTCAGTACCTGCGTATAATTTAACAATCACCGGAAAACGGCGGGAAGGCCTAGCTCTCAGCCCGGCGAGAACGCTGTCCTGGAAATGCTAAATTGTGCACTACACATGAAAACAAGTACATTACATTGGTTCGTAGGAAAGCTCGAACCTCGAATACAGCTCCATATCCTGTTCACAACCTGTAAACAGAAGCCTGCTGGAAGGGCCCGACAGCCGCTGAGTTTTCCCGCGCTCTCTTCGCTCCATACTCGACTAGAGAGCCTGAGCCTGAGCTACAGATATTCTCCGGTTTTACTTTGATAAACTTTCAAGTCAGTGCAAATCAAGCGAGCAATCCGAAGTTTCGTACCATGTTTAACGCTGAGTAAATGAGTAAATTGAACACGATAATAGCAAGAATATCTGCTCAAGAATCTATCTTCTAGTCACTTCATGCATCTTTATTTATACACCTTTGATCTCGAACTGGATCCTTCGGGATCACTAGAACATCTTAAACGTGACCTGATTGCAAGCAACCGATTTGCACCTATTCACGAGTTAGCGACTTTGTTCACCAGAAAGTGAATTTTCCAATATTGTTCTGTCGTCATACCACCACTAAGTTTTCTTCTTTGGTCCTTTCTATAGCTTTTATCCAGTTGCATCTTTTTGGTGTACGTGATTATAATCGTTTTGTATGTTCTCTTTATATCTTCTATCATATTAATTGTTCGGCTAAATCAATAAAAAAGAGATGAAAGCATAACAAAGCGTTTAAGTCGATTGAAATTGTTCTATCACCCACCCAGTAATGTCTGCCTCAAACTTTGGCTATATTTCAAAACAAACAATCAGGAACAGGAACAACGTAATTTGTCAGAAAAATATTTCACTTTTAGAAGGTACATCATAAGTGTCCATGATTTGCCTGTCTGTCTCATTTGACCACACCTAAAGTTCGCGTTAGTTATCCGGAATTGTGAGGTCTAAGTATTCAGACCCATGGAAGGATTGCTTTCTACAGGAGCTCGTTAAGCTTCTGGTTGTTTTAACCAAACTTCCTGAACTAGTAAACTGAGTGTTCATGTGAAAGGTCAAAGCGGTAGAAAAGTATAAAGTTGCGTCTAATAGGAAGCGTTTTGATACCCCAGTCAAAGACCCTTTACTGTTGAATTAAAATTAAAAATATTTCTTTATGGACCACACAGTAACGGATTTCGTTTGACTGTGATTAAAATATGATTTGTAAGGCAAGATCTATATTTCTCAAAAAAACTTTTACTCTCACATTTAGTAAAATAATTTTACCATCAAATTCAACATGGTACACTTGTCTTTTTACCTACGCCTGCATAAAGAGAAAATTATAATCTCAGTTAACGAACATCCAAGTCTCACTTAAGCCGCCTTATAACAAGGCTCAACCTGTTTGCGACGGAACAGATGGGTTTATCTCGAAAAGATTCTAAAACCACCGGAACTGCGATTTATTTACCTCCAAGAGTTAAATCCCGGACAAAAACATAAAAGGACTTAAAAAGGTCAATACACGCAGAGGACGTAATTAAGTGGATCCATTTTCTTCCGATTTTCAGGCCTTGTTGCAATTCACAGCTATCAAAAATAAGTAATAGCAAAGTTCAGATTCAAAGCTCACTTATTATTTCATGAAAACTGCTTATTGAATTCCGACCAATCAAGAGAATTTTACGATGAGTCTAACGTGGTTTTATTGCACGCTAATCCCAAACCTACCAGGGGAACCACGTGCTCTCTTGATCCCTTAGAAAATTCGCATTTTCCTCAGTTATAGATTCCACGCATTCCTTTTTAATAGTCCCGGAAGATCAAATCGATCCAGAAAAATATCCCTTCTTCCTTTGAAATGACCTTGTTCCATTATTTCCCAAACCCCTGGCAAGATTCCCAAATTGGCCTTCACTGTATTCGTGCAGCTTTGTTAACTTTGTCTCCTTTGGGTAAAGTAAAAGTATGCAAGAAAATTCCATTTACGTAATCCATAAAGCCCAATTACCTTGAACGGGGATTGGGGATTTGAGAAAGAGGGAAACTAAACAAAATGACCCAAAGATATCAACTGCTAATTTCTGATCACTGTCTACTGACTTGATGGGCACGATTGGTGTCATTGGTGTATGAAAGAAATTTACGAAGTCCCACACGCTGCATTGATCATGACTCCAGTTGCACCGTAGTTTACCACTAATTTTTTTATTACATATGGTTGCTAAAAATAACTACTATCTATGCAAAGTATAACTCAGTGTGCCTTAGACTTTCGACTAACTGCAAGTTAATTGCGAAAAAAAAAAAAAAAACAATCTGACATGGAACATTATGCCAATTATATAAACATGGTTTACACCCATCAATTAGTGGTGGCTTCTGATCAATTTGGTGGTCGTTTCAATTCCTAGAGCCTTACAGTAAAAAAAAAAAAAAAAAAAAAAAAAAAAGTTGGGTCCGGCAAACTTTGCAAGCAAGCAATATGTTGTGAACAATAACTAAGCGTTAGATATCAAAACTATACTCTGAAGGACTGTACTGGTCATAAAAAAGATATATTAATATATGCAGCTATCATTGTTTGAGTTCAGACCAGGAAAGGAAGGGTACAAAGTCAAGCCTAAGGTCAATTGGGAAATGTGCAGCTGAACACACATAACTTATGGTGGTTATCCAAACCTCCAAGAAAATATTTTTGCTGTTAGACACAGTCACTTTGCACTAGCTAGTTGAGCATAACTATAGGAATATACTTTCCCCACACCACAGCTTATTAACGAGAGAAAAGAAACCTCTTGGTACATGGTTGTCATGTAGAATTGAAAAGATAAGAGTCTTAAGAGAATTATGCAATTTTAAGATGGGGCATGACCTGGCTAAGCCCACCAACTTTATTTTAAGTGAAAACAGTGCACACCAATAGGTCAGTTGTGTAACGGTCTATGCATGTGCATCTCGAAACTGTGTGGCTATTGCGCAATACACATTTCATAATCCAAGTTTTTCTATTTTACTAACAATGGCTACATGCAAATGTTTGAGAAAGAAGCACGGCCCCAAGCACACACTGAATAAATGGTCTTTTCATTGTTTTCGGTGTTGTTGTAAAGGACAGAGAATGGCATGATATGAATTTTCGAAGCGTAATATTAAGGCAAGGTTTTGAGTAGAAAGGTAGAAAGGGCAGTTATATAAGCAATCCAAAATAGACAAAAAAAAAATGTCCGATCAACATTCTGTTCGTTCCAAAGAGACATCGCATGCTCAGTGTAATCTGCTAAAGTACATCCCGTTATTATTGAGACGTTTTGTCTCGAGAAACTACAGTATCCGTAATTCCAGATAGCATTAAAATTTGAAAACATTTTTTTTTTGGTTTTGCGAAACAGGCAATGTTCTTGGAGCAAGCAGGTCAGATTATACAGAGTCTCTTACGAACATCTATCTTGCGATGAAACATTCCTCAGTTTCTTACTTTTAGCTCCCAATGCATCTTGCGTCTGTCTTTCATTTCTCAATGAGACTGTGTCTCTTTTATATTTAACCTTTGCTAAGTAATTAACGATCACAATGAACAGATTTCATTAGGTTCAAATGTTAAAGAAATACGCATAATAACGTTGTTAATGAACTAAGGAAAAAAATGCATATACTAGTCGATTCTGTGTGAGAGGTGTGGTGGCCTTACAGTAAGTACGCTCGTCTCCCGATGAAGCACTCCGGGTTCGAACCTTGACCGGGTACATTGTGATGCGTTCTTAGTCCAGACACTTTACTCTCACAGTACCTCTCTCTATCTAGGTGTATAGATTTAATGTTGGGGGTAACCCTGTGATGGCTGAAATCGCATCTAGAACTAGTTTCATGCTACAGTATCTGGGATACGCTCCGGCCTGATAGGGCCCTTGGCTCACATGCACTCAGTGATAGAGACTGGGGTGAGTTCCGTTTCAAAAGAGGGGAAAAAGAAAACAAACAAACAGTGGTATCTTGTCGGTGTTTTGCCAGTACGACAACCCAAACACTTCAATAGCTGTTGTATTAGCTCGGTACAATCTTTAATTTGGATTTGTTTCAAGGGAATCAGAGTAATCCCAGATTAATATCATAAAGTCGAGTCTCATCGGCTGCTTCTGAGTTTGAACTTCTACGTGGGCGAGAATGGAACGTAGGAAGGAAAGAAATAGATCTCATTCAATCACAACTGAAAACAAGCCCTTGTTCGCATGCCATAAGTGTTTGCACGAAATTTTAAAACAAAATGAAAACAATAACGAATACAAATTAGTATTTGTCTTGGCTTGTGCAATCCTTTTTTTCTGAATGTTTGGAATATAAAACAAAAAACACAAATATTTAAAACGTCTAATTCATTGCAAAGCCGCTTAATTATCTCAACTGATAGTTTCTAACTGATAACCGAAATGAGGATTTATTTTAAGCTGCTAGTTTTGGCAGGCTTTCAACGAGATCTGAGCATACGAGTTAAGATTGTTCAAGGCTTACTCTGTTATTAAAACAATCGTGATCTTACTCTGATTTGTGATTAGTGCACGCTGCAATTTTATTACTCATCATAACCTGTAAATCTCATTTCTCTTTTCACGGTTATGTTCTGGTTGCAGCATATAGGTTAGAATTACAGCGTTTTTAGCAAAAGCAAAATTCCAATCTGTACACTTTTTTTTTTTTTACGGAAACCCAAGCTTGCGACAGACCAAACTCATATTATATGCGACGACAATTAGCCTCAAGTCGCTTTCCTTTTATCAGTCCTACACCATGTGCGATAACGGACTGGTGATGTTACTGACCCCTTGAGGACGTGTCACGAGGAGTTAAATGAATTGGCTCCTTTAAATAGAAAGAAACTCAAAGTATCTAGCAGTTTACCAAGGTAGAAAAATGACTGAACAAGCCAAAAAAGAATGTACGGATTGTAATTGTTTCACATGAAACAACGACAAGAATAACACATTTTGAGGCTCTGTTGTCCCAAGTGCCATATCAATGCTTGTAGAAAGTAGAAGCTAGTCAGCAACTAACCGGTAATTGGTAATCGAAGACACCCTGAGATATGCAAGGGGTCGAGGGAGCTCCTTTTGTGCTTCTCTGTTACTTTAGCTTACTGTGGGCGTTTTCTGCGTTTTTGACAGCCACTGTACTTTGAGGGAATTTTATTTAACCTTTTAGTCTTCTGTTACGGCTTGGTTCTGAAAGACACTGCCATGCAATTTGCACTATAATACGTTCATGGAGCCTAAACTTCCTCAACAACAAAAACGTATGGAAATTAGAAGGAACTAGGTTTCTTGAATTGGTTCTAATTTTAGGAATTCCAATTGGACTTCAACCGTTTGGTTCTGTGCCAAAGTGGTTTAAAGTTTTGCTGCCAGCAAACCTACTTGACACTTCAATCGCCAAGTTTTCAAGTCCACGAATTAAAGCAGTTTTTACGTTGTAAAAATAAGTGGCAATTTAAGCGAAGTTTCAAAATGAAGAGTGGTTTTATTTTGTTTGGGCAATCATTGTGTTACTTACGGTTAAGACTGGATGTCATATCATGGAAAGTCTTTCAAATAGATTAAGCCGATTTACAACGTTATCTTTTGAAATTCGCGTACGAACGGGGTAAGTATAATTGGGAAAGAAAACCCTTGTTTGTTTTGCCCTTGTTTAAAGTTTCATTATCACGTATACAAAGAAAACACCTATTTCCTCTTTCCGATTCCACACAAATTTTGTAAACTAAGGGACGGATGTTACGTCAGAGAACTAATAACACATGCACACTGCGTTTCCTAACAAAATATGCGCGTATTGAAGGCCAGATTCAGACACCCGAAAACTATGTCTACGATGTGGAAGTTTTGCTACGAAATTAAAGGATTAATTAAGAGACATCGGTAAACAAGTCTCTTTTTTGATGTCACAATCAAAGAGCAGAACGGAACATTCTTAGTTTTTTTGGCCACTGACGGCATATTAATAGCCTACTGTTTTCCAATCGCCTGTGTTCGCAACAGAAATTCGAGTGAAGTTCTTAACTACCTGTTTCTCTGAAACGAGAAGCAAAACAGAATTGCTGTAACTATTTCAGGAATTATTCATGCATTTTGCGGTCAAATATATGGCATTATCGGAAATAGCCTTTAATTAATGAACATGGAAAAAATCCAAACAATTAAGAGGTAAAAGTTAGAGAACAGGAACTGTAAGAAACTAAAATCTTTGTTTCACCTGCAAGAGCTGATCTAACTTGAAATTTAAAGGATCCTCGACTTTACTTCGTAAACAGCGACAAAAAAAAATATAGTGATAACAGCGACAGAATTTATGAGTTCTAGTAACTTCGAATAGTTTCCCTTATTAGGAAAGTGCCAAAATCATTGAGCTAAATTTAACTCGAGATTACTTAAGAATGCGTTGCTCGTGGCCCGCACGAGATTCGTAACTACAGATGTCAAACCCCATGCTAAAAGCAGTCAACCGGAAGACGCACAGATAGTGATAACAAATTAAAGACGATCAATCGCTACCTACTAATCGATAATCGCTAATGGCATTTAAGCTTTGCCGCTCATGATGGATCCAAGGGTATACTGAGTGTAGGAAAATGCGATGTCAAGTACGGTTAATTGGATTTCAAAACAAGAGATCTTGATAGTTGTTAGGAAATGCCACTGATAAGCGTTAAAATACAAGTGGAATTTTCCTGCTCAATCTCCCGTCTGGCAGCGTGACGTCACAATGATCGTTTTCACAATTCGTGGGCCCATGACGTGGCACGTGGCAATAAAAGGCGGGACGTTGGAGTTGAAAGTTAGTTCAGTGAATCGACGCTAACAAGCAACAACTGCAAAGAAGAAGCATCATAAACTTTGGTTGTCTTCAGCTGTGACAAACAAACCTTCAGTCTGCAAAATACCGATCAAAGGTAAGCGCTTTTAATGAAAAGAGTTAAGTATGTTGCTGGTGTACTGTAAGTTGCTCTAATTCGTCTACTTTATAATGGTTCCTTCCAAAAGTGCGCGCTCTACATTATTACGTAAAATGTTGTATTAAAGTGTTTTGTTGTGCGGATACAACAGGATATAGTGTTGATTAGGCAGTTTAATGAGAGTTCGATTTTAGCTTCGCATCCAACCATCAGTTATTCCGTAGGTTTCAAAATTCAAGCTGAAAGTACAAGAATCTCACGAAAACGGAACCTTGTTTTGAAGTGAGGTTTTTCAAATCGGAGCACAGATCGTAACACTTAAACTAAAAACAATTCAATTCTCCAATTCATAGCTTACCAGAGCCTGGATCGGAGGGAATGACATAAAATTGGAAATTTAGACACGTTTCAACATTTAGATGGCTCTTTTGAATTCAGCACAGTATGTAATCATTAAACATTCAAGTAACAGAAGTGGACACCGCTGGTTAAAGAATTTGGATTGAAACTATCATGAAAATATTGCCGAAAAGACGTTCACTTTCTCGGACGTTTTGCATTGCCAAGTTGTCCTTAAAAGAAAGGAAATATCTGTTGTTATGAATATTTTTTCTACCACACTGTCTTCCCGGAAAAACTTGGGATTAAACTCATAAGGAAATGGACCCATTTACAAACCCACGTCTTTGGTCCCTCAGAATTCTCTAAGTTCCCTTGTATCTTGTCCCAACGAAAAATAAAATATTCTAAAAAACAAACTTTAATGTGAAGGGCGTCAAATAGGTGAAACAACACCAAGAAGCTAAGTCGTATTTGGGAAACTTCCTGTCTTGAAAGTATTCTTAGCTAGTGTACATCAATTATTCGGACCTCTACTGAACAAATCATCAGACGACAGGCATTCTTGAAATAACTGCTTTATTCTGTGTTTTCTGTCAACTTACAATAGTGAGTGCATGCATGCGTGTCCCTTTTTGAAAGTTTAGGGAATGAAAATTGGCTCTGCAGACCATGAACTTTTTCACACCGAAGGAAAACCAACAACAACCACAGGAATAACAAGTAAATAATACCAGACACAGACATTTCATGTATGGGACAATCGATCTTTGAGGGGATCCAGTGAGTGGACGAGTTTCGCAATATGGTAATGGTTTGTGGTTTCGCCGGTTTAAATCGTAAACAATAAAATTCTGCTCTGCGGTCCTTTTTGTTGAAGCAGACGGACAAACTGAATTGGTTTGTCAGGCAAAGTCGAATAGACACAGTCTTCGCGTAGACCTGTAATCTGTAACCTCACGCGCGCGACAACTTAAATGACAGTTTTGCACGTTCGAGTTTACTTTGGAGTTGTCATTAACTCACGCAGATCTGAGCACTTAAGAAGCCTTGAATCTGTTTTTCCTTCATATCTGTTTCTTAGGGGGTTAAGTTACGCTATTTTGGGTGATTCGTGAGTTGCGCACTTGAAAATTATCTTTACTGATGAAATTACCTGTCATGCATATTCATGGCGACCAAAATTTGAGATGACTCCCGGAGATGACTGGAATGTTTCATTACCATGCCTAGTTGGCCCAACACCGTGGCAGTTCGTAAGTGATCTAGTTGTCCCATACCAGTGCCTTGTGTCGACTTTCTTAAATTTAGATTGTGCTTTTGGCTTGAGTCGTGTTCATTTTCAACACTGAGCTGCATAAGCAGCGAACTTAGGAATATTTGAGCGAATTGAAGCTTTTTAAAAGCGAATTAAAGTAGGCGGATTAGGGTTTCGTTTCTCTTGGATTCTTCTTTCTCTTCCTTCGCATTAGCAGTCACCTTCTGGTTTTCAACTACTAATTTTTTCTATTTTTATTTTTGTTATTTTTGTCTTTTGTTATTGTTGATTTGCCTGTTTTCTCTCGCATTCATAGCTCGTCTGGAAACGCTAACCTGTTCCTCGAAATCTCATAGCTACACTTCATACTAACGTATATGCTGATCATTTAATCACAAATCTCCATCTTCTGTTTACGGAAACTCTTAACAGTTTTTCTTTTCCTTTCTTTCAGATTTGCTATATCCGTGGAAGTTTCAACGATTCCAATGATGAAAACTGAAATCACCTTTATCGCAGCATTTTTCCTGTTGATGACTCAGTTAATGGTAACAACCGCAAGACCAAGATTCAGCCGACGGATTGTTCGAATGAAAGGAAACACAATGGAGGTATGGAACTTCCCAGAGAAGTAAGAAGTCATAATAAGGCTAGAACCCTTGTTGAGTTGCACATTTTGCCAAGCTGATCTGAATGTCATCGGGAACGCGATAATTCTCAAGATGAAGCAAAAGGGTGTTTCAACCCTCCAAAACGGGCAAACCAAAACAGCTCCACCCATTAAAATCTAACATTGGAAATCTTCCAAATCCGCCCAAAAGGCTGGTTAAATCCACTGAAGGGTGAATCCGGTCAAGAAGATGCAACGGGTATATGCAAATCGCAGACTGATCCTCATTGTAATAGGTTTTGATCATTTTAATGTTATAAGGCGCTATATTAAGTAAATAAATAAATACATTAGGTTGGAGAAAAATCCCCTCACACCGAAAAACTTTTATAAGAGCAACATGTATTGTGCTCCGCACACAACAAAAAGTTCTGTTGCCGTATTAATGGCCTTGTTAACTGACTCGTTTCAGGAAACACCAACAGTCATTTTAACAAGACCTATCCCAAGCAAGGAGAGTCATAAAGACGAAGAGAGCACCAGCCGCGTCTTAGCGAAGCTGCTTAGCTTGGATGATGTAAACACCAGCGACAGAAAACAGAAGCCAGATGCTTTCAGTGCTGCCTTAGCCAAATCATCATATGAGCCAAAGTTTCATCCAGACGATAAGACCAAGAAGACAAAACAAGGCAAAATAAGAGTACGAAGACAACGTTGTTATCCACCTTTTTGGAAGTGTTCGCTACAACCGACTGGCTCGAGTCGTAAAAGAGTATTACCTCAACGAGGTAACAAGAACTTGTAATGTGTCCATATTGGACTTTTTTCAGTAAACGTTGAATGGTGTTAGAAAGAAACACATGACAACAACAGAAACGCATGATTCACTGGAGACATCAGGCCTCCAGTATGACAAATCAATCTCTGGTTTAACAGACACCAGTTTAGCATTGTAAGTTGTCACGCATTGTAAAACCTTTTAGCTATTTTAGCTAAGAATTCATGGTTTAAACATCACTAGCTCTTACAGCAAAACAACAACAACAACAAAAGAAAACATTATGGCTGTTACCAAATGTAACCGAATATACATTTTTTGCCATCCCGGTTAAGAACCCAGTTTTTACAAAAACCCTTCAAAGAAATAACCATTCTGAGGATATGTATAGCTAAACTGTGTACTATTTAATTGTTAAAAGTTAAGATTGATTAAAAAGTTCAGTTTTATGCTTTAGGCAAATTAGCATTTGACATATACGTTGTCGATGGGCACGTATAAAGAATTGTTTTATATATATATATATATATAACCTGAATGGTCAATGTGAATAGTTTTCCAGAAGTATAAATTCATCCACGCGCCTTCTGATTCTTTAGTAGGGAGTTGAAGAAACCATGGCGGCGACGCTGCGGACAACGCCGATTAAAAAAATAATAATAATAATGAATTTATATTTTACCTGCGAATCTTGCGACGTGATTTAGTTTTTTTTTTTTTTTAATTAAAACTATCACGAAACTAAATCTGGTACACAACGATGAATTTGAAACAGAAATAAAAAAAAAAGAACAATAATCGATGTGGTTCAAGTTCTCCAGACAACGCAAAATTTGGTCGTTTCACGTTCAAACGTTGTTTTGCAGAGAACGGCAAAGAAATATACAAAGATATATAACGCACGTGCACAGCTACTATTGTGCCCATTAAATTTTTTATTCAGTGACGTTCCCATTGCCATCGCCGTCGTGGGTTTCTTAAACTCCTTTTTAGCTCAGCCATTAAGGAATTACTGACAACAAAAATGTTCTGCAATTAAAGGTTCTCATTCTATCAAAATGACCAATCGAACTACTAGAGAAACATGTTTATAAGTAGAGGAATTTTATTTTCAGGAATTAATAAAGCTTACTTTGTTTTATTGCTTCAAAAACTGGAATACAACTGTTTTCTTTTCACGTACGCCTCAGCGAAAGTAACAATTTTTAGCCTTTATTCGGATCAAAGTTTATTTAAGTCGAATATTTTTTCGAAGTAAACAATTAAAATTGTTTTGCTGTATTTATACGCATAAGAAAATAAAAAGAAATATTTAATTAATGCATTGCATGTACATAGATTCGCTTTGTTTTCTCTGTGTAATGTATGAATAAAAGAGCAACAGTGCTGTAGCGGATTATGTCGTAAAAGTGCTTTTAGACTTACCGTTATTGCTTATAATCACTGAGCTGGGGCTATGTTGGTATAAGTGCATGAGCGTGTACTAGAAGCCTCTATAGACCTCTATAATCGTTGGGGTTTTACGGAGTTTTGAGGGGTGGGTTAACCCTGTACCCAAATGTTCAACCTGTTAATCCGGCATGTCCCAAAGTCACACTACGTCGTGGTGACAAGGAGTATTTGTACTCATCCCTAGTCCATCGCAGGTTTACCACAAGCATTAAGCTCCCGGGTGATCTGGTGAAGAGTGGCACTGTGAGAGTCAAGTGTCTTGCCCAAACGCAATGTCCCCGGTCAGAGCTCGATCCCAGACCCCCGATCCGACTACGAGCGCACTAACCTTGAAGCCGCCACGCCCCTTACTGACCTTTCGTAGAACTAAATCAATATGCCATATTTGGGCTGGGCGATTTGTTGCCCCATTTCACATCATGTGATGATACTCTGGAGAATCTTTCCTGTGAAATTTTCAAACAGTCGAGTGCATATGAATAAATAATTTTTAGATGGATAAAAGAACAATTCTCTAGAGAATGTAACTTGGTCTACAATGGGAAAACAAACCGCCCAAGCAAAACAGGTCGATAACAGGCAGGAGTATCCAGTGAAAACCTTTATCGTATGGCCTCTAACCGTAAAACCACGTGTCTAAATTAGTTTCTTCCCAGGAAGCCAACTTTGTGTACCTCTATCGAGGCAGGAAGATCTCTGTTTTTTCCAGCTGAAGAGCAATAGTGATTGTCTTTTGGTTAGAGTTGTTAGCTCGATTAATTTAGATTTAGCGTTGACGAGGAAAACGGGAAAGAGTGGTTAAATGTAACACATTTTTGTGGGCAGATTTCCAGCCGACATTTCCCTGATCGCTGTCGCTATGTTCGCGTCTATGCAGTTTTGGATGCACTTGAGATTTTGGACAAAAATCAGCCAATTTCTCAACTTCAAGCAAGTCTCGCGGACTGCACCGTCAAACTAACAAAAACTTAGAGATTAGTTTCTGACACAATTTTGTTATAAACTCGGGAAACGATTCGTGAACTGCTTTAATTGATTTGCTTTCAATTCTGTCAGCGTGGCATAAAACCTGTTTTATATTATGCTTTGTGGGAAATCATCAATTACAGCTTTGAAGAACTTTCATGGATGGCGATAGAAGGCAAGCAATACAAATCACTTATATTCAGTTCCCAAGCTAACGCCATGTCTTCCTCTAAGTCCGCCATCGAATTTTTGCTCCACATGCTTGATATAGCCAAAGTATTAACACCGTTAATGGTCACTTCACTATTACTAAGTGAGTGTACCTATTAAGACAAAGTTTATAGTGGAATATGTCAACAAATGAACAAGCCCTACATAGTTATCTTCTAAAGGATAGCCTGGCACCTTGAACGACAACTTAGAAATTTTTAAACTGCATTGAATACTCGTAAGTGGTGATCGCTTCCTTCCATTCTGCGGTTAACGCCCATCATTGTGCAGGAAATGGTTATCAAGTCTAGAGCCAAAACAGACCATTTATTATCGTCCTGAGTATAAGCGGTCTTTTGGTGGAAATGAAAATGAAATTCTGAGACTCCAAGAATAGGGAACATACTGCGTTCTGGTGGACAACGAAACTGAGCCAGTGTACAGGCGAGTGTTTTCACCTGTCGTGTTTGGATTGTTCTAGTCACGTGTAAGGAAATCTCTCTTTGACTTCAATTTGTAATTGTTCAGTTTTATTCCTCAAAGAAACGTTTCAAAACTTTAGCCAATAAATTGAAAAAAAAGGCCCCGTTCTGCATAATCCTGTTCCATTTGCGGTTAACTTACACCACTCAAGTTCTTCTCTTCTTTATCAAATGTGATCAGTGGTTTCCATCGATTGGGAAGTAACGTGGTTTAAATTGATAATTGCGTGTACTATGTTATGACAATCGTATAGCTAACGTATGGCAGGGTCACTGCCAATATGCAGCGTATACAGGAAGAAAATGAATCAAACCTCCATTGTTCATGTATGGTTGTAATCAACCAAAAGGACTAATTGTTTAACTGAAAGTAATTTGATAAATGCTATGATGACAACTGGCGCAAGGTGGTCTCCGAAACAACGTGTTTCTGTTTTTTTTTTTTTTCTTTTTTTTTTTACTAATGATATCATTACCGGACTGATTTGTAAAACCGGCAGAAGACAAAAATGAATGATATTTTGGAATATCTCCAAATAGATCTATTAGTGTATATTCCACATAACTACGGTATGAATTTTCTTCCTCAGCTGTGTGTGCCGTTGTTAAACGTTTGACCATCTGCCCAAATAGAAATGTGTGTTATTGTTTCGTTGTTGTTCCGTTGTTTCCGTAGCTAAAGGTGTCTTGTCAGTTCCTTCCAGTATTGTTACTACAGTGCCAGAGTGACAAGTAGCATTCCTGATCCCTCTCGATGGGTTCCTACTTCACTGTAGGTTAATCCCCTCTAGCTTCTAGACTATCTTTTTTTTACCCTTGTACCCGATTTAACCACGTTTGCTAAAAATGCAAAACTGCATTTGTTCTCCTGGGCGGAGAGGCATGATGACATAAAATATACTGCTTAGTCAAAAAAGACCTCTCTCCTTCTGGTTAGGCCTCTGTGTATTCCAGTAGTAAGATCACACATGCAGTTGCAAACAGACGCGTCTACGGTTTTCAGTTAAAATTGGCCGGGACGATTTCTCGTGCGTAATTTGCTCTCGCCTTTGAATTGTCAGCTGAGGTCAGAGAAGGATGTACTCGGCGTTAAAGTAAACCTGGACGTTATGAGAAACTATGGACAGTTGGGTAAATGACAGTATGTATGTAATTTTAGAAAACAGCCCTAAGAAAATACGCACGCTGATTGGTTAAAAATCGTGAATCTTTAACTCGATGGAGACACAGAACTAGCACGAGCTGTTGACGTATAGTAATGACGGCGCGAGCAAAGAGAATTTACATTTTGATAATCAACGTTAACAAGTTGTTTTCCTTTTCCTCGTCGCGGTGTTTTATAAAAATAAAAAAAAAGAAAACGTGCACTCCATGTTTCCATCGAGCTATAGAAACATTCGTGAAAGTTTGGGCCGGAGAACTCGAAAAAGCTGCGGGAGCGGCTCGTGTTCCCACAGCATTTCTCGTTCTCCCAAACTTCCACTCGTGTTACTATAACTCGATAGAAACAGGGTTCGTGTTTCCTTTTTTTAAATAATCGCCAGACATTGTTATCGAATGGACGCACTCGTATGCTACAAGGCACGAATTGAGGTGAATCAAAAGTACGACCAATTGGTGATTAATGGCCAACTAAGTGTCGTGTTGAAAATGATTGGAAGTTAAAAAGAAATGAATATTTAAAATTGCAAGCGATGTTATGGGGGCTAAAACATTTGGTTATGTCTGAAAATCATGATGGATGACAAGCTAAATATCTCTATTTTTACTATGTTGTAGAGATAAGGGTATCTCCACTTTGCATGCACAGATTCACGGCGCGGCCCACGACTTAAAAAATCATTTAAATAGCTATGGCCAATCAGATAGAATCAATAGTAACTAGTACCGCAGAATTACCTCGATCATTACCCAGAGAAATGTCTCTGTATGCCCTAAAGATTGCAATCTATTGACAAGAACTTGCGTGCTCTGTGCTTAATTCTCTGGTAAAGTTATGCAAGTCCCCCACCAGTGACCAATTCTTGCCATTCTGTGGTATACGCCCTAGTCCTTTCAGGAAACAATTACCTTGGCATGCACATTTGGAATAATCAAGACCTGTACGCACACCGATGTTGCAGACAACAACTCGAAGACGACAGAAGAAGCATCCGATTTAAAGCATGGGGTATTTCCTTGGTGAAATTCAAAATGACCAAACCCGCGTTTAAAGTGATAATCAAGGAATCATCAAAAGTGTTATGTCTATGTCTATCAAGGTAACATGCATTAGTGGCACATTGCGAAATAAAAGCTGTCAAAACTGATATTGAACTTCTCATATCATGAACCAAACTTTACAGGATGTGTTAAGCGGTTTTCAACCGCCAGTTGTCCCACCAGCTGTCCTACAATGCAAAGACGGCATAGTCCAAGCATGGTGTTCCTTGCATCTAAGGAAGTCACTCCAAAATCTTCCCGTTTTGAAATGGTTTATTTTGTTATAACACATCCTTCATCTTGAAGTGACCAAATTACTGAAATGCTTCGCACAGGAAATGGAAGCTAAATTACTGTTAGATGGATTAAGCCAAGACAAATAATCTAAACATCTCTGTAGTGTGCCTACATCTTTTGGTTTGCATAAGCAAACTGAGGCATCTGGAAATCTCATTCTACATATATATCTTTTCAATGATATATACATAGATAGATAAAGGTAAAACAAACAGATTATTTACATAAGTGATTAGGTTAACTTGACAATTAACACTAATCATCCTTCTTAAGCACTTGTTATCACTGACAAGCTTTCAGTAGTATCTTGAAAAAAAATCTCTTGTTGACTCCTAGGCACCATTCTGACACTATTATCCGCGCCAAAATCACTCTTATAATGCGACACGGTAAAAACACAATTACGTGATTGCGTTCTCAAAAGTCATGAGTAAGTCACAAAAGAGAGCCGTGCTTTGGATTCTCTAAGAACGCTTTAAGTTGCTTTCGCATCTACTTACCGTATAAGTACAAAGAGAAGGAACAATTTAATTTATTTTCCTTATGGCGAGCAAGCCTCTTTTCCTTTGATATAAACACAGACGTGCGGTATGCAATACTTGACCTTTGGTCTCTTCTACCTTCACGTGAAGCCACAAGACACGCAAACGAAGTTTTAGCTGCCTGTTCGATCCTAAGGCTTTTTGTGGTATTATTTAAGAAAGCATATCTATCAAATGCGATTTGGCCCAACAATAAAAGATTAAATCCTATTTATCTTGTCCACTGAAGCGACATACCCTTTCGTGGACCCTGAAATATGCTCGACGCGCGCTTTTCTAGACCAAACGCCAGCTTGAATAGTTTGTCTGTTTACTTCTCAAACGTAAAACAACTGGATTTAATTTTAATTTCATGCTAACCCAGGTGTTCTAGAGGTTCGGCTTTAAATGCGCACTAAGAACGTTTCCATTATTATCAATTAATTCCAGTGCCTAGTGAAACCAAAATGCCCACATACTTTGCTTCACTTGGCTTCAACTAAGACCATTACTTCGTCCGAGGCGACAAATTATATATCAATTTGTACAATGAATTTCAGGCTAAATGCCTTTTGTTTTGTCTTAGATCACCTTTCTTCACTTTCGATGACACTCCTTCGTTGATGTTATGTAAACAATTCAAGAGGGTCACACCTTTGTCGCACCTAAGAAGGCTTTCTTAGAACTCTACAAAGCCGATTAAGTCTTGGAATCCTTCTAGAGGTCGGGGCGTTCGATTAAGATGGTCAAAAATAAACCGCATATCTACAAGATAGGACTGCATGGGGTTAATGTTTCTTGCTTATTTTTAGCAAATCAACAATCTTGTGATTCCTGCATAGATTAGCTTTCACAACCGGTGAACTACTGAGCTAAAACCGCATTGGCACGAGCATGGGCGTTCTTCAAGATAAGGTGTTGAAATAGTCTTGTTGGTGAACTAGAAGGCGATTGGTAACGAGGACCAATGAGGAAACATCTGAGATAACAATCATTTTCTGGCTGCTAATCTGTTGGTCAAAAAACCTGCAGGCTAATAGAATACGGGAGTTATCCAATGCATAAATACGCAAATAGGAAATATGTGGAATTACAACAATTTCACTCGTCTGGTTATCATGTCATGACATCACCGTTGGCGACCGGAAATTGACAGTTTGCGGAGCAATGATAGGGGGCATTTAAACATTTAGATATAAAAGCGTCTCTCCAAACCACGCTGAGCATTCGTATCTAAGCAATCAGTGGCGTAACGTTTCAGGAAAGAGTCAAACTAGAGAAAGAGCTTGTTGCAGGTGAGAATTATTTCTTGTATTGCATATAAAGTAGTCCATTCGTTCGAGGCCTATTTTAGTCAATTCGTATTACACGCGCAGCATCCGTGGGTGACCGGTCGGCAGTATTTGTTGCCCGAGGAGGGCAAGAAAAGCTCTGAATGCGAGACTATTGTTTAGGGGTATTACAAGTGTGATTCTTTTTATATCAAGACCAAAATCACCTACTGTCCTCTTTAACTAATTCTGCCTCGAAAATTTTCTCACTGTTTCACTGGGAAGATTTTGTCATCACATTGAAATACTTGTGGTATGTCGCGTTTGGTGCTGGTCATCTAGTTCACAGTTTCTTGTGACCAATGACTTATACTTAAGAAATATCTCGATCACAGACAATTTGTTAACAATATTGACTCAAGCTAATTCCATACATGTGAACGATTATCTTGTCTGCCGATAAGAAGCCCGTGTACATTGCTTACAAAACTCCTTTCCAACTGCGTTCTGCAGCAATGCGAGTACAAGCATTCTTTAAAGTAACAGAACTCAAGAACAACAAAACACAGCGTCCCTCTATTAAAAATAATATTGTGCCATTCAAAAGAGGAACACGCACAAACGACATCTGTAAACAAACTGTATATAGTAAAACAACATCGTGAAGACTGCATATCTTCACATGTCATTTATACTTGATCTCTTTATAAATGCAAAGATTTTTTTAAGGGAAAAAAGAGACGCTGAGAAGGATCAGTGACCTTTAAGATTAAAAATTCCAATAGTAATAAGAAATAAATTGGAAACATAAAATATTCAAAATTATTTTCAGGTGGCACAATCGCAACACTTACGATTGTACAAAAACATTCTTCTAGCTCTATTTGCTTTGTTGGAAGTTGTATACGTACGTCAAAGCGTCCTAAAGAAAACAGCGTCGTCTCCTGCGATAATTAGTGAAGTCGTCAATTTATCAATTGAACCACATGAAGAATCAAACGGGAATCTTGTATAAATTATAAATAATACCCGGAAAGGTTAATTATCCAGGCGAACACATTTCCACAATTCCCATCATTGCCAGTATCAAGCTAGGTCTGCAGCAGTGTTACGGTATCACGCCAGCGCCACGCGGATAGAGTACGTTGCATACATGTGGAACGTGTTTCGTTATTTTCATACTATTTCGCAATCGGTGTTGGTGGAAAATCCAAAGGTCGTATCACGTGAAACGTTTTCTCTCCACTTAATCTTACGTAAAATTGTAGGTTTTTTCTCTTCTTCTTCTTTTTTAGGCTAAAAGGATTAAATCTTATGGAAAAATTGTGAAAATCCACTGATGACTATTCTTTTGTAAAATAAAAGAATGTACACGAAAGGGATTTCTTTTTCAATCCGGATGACGTCACTTGTATTCAGTGAGCGTAAGCGGCTTATATATAATCTCTAGTTCTTTTCACTTAGCTGGGGCACAGGACGAAAAACACGGGAAACGAAAACAAAATTGCGTCCCATTTTATAGCCTTGTCCAATGTAATCCTGGTTTTAGCAATTCCACTGGTTTTTGGACTTTAACTACCAATAAATTACATCAGTACATGACCGAAATGCGAGTGAAATACCACATAAAATACCTAACAGATGTCAATCAAATTACGTCCTTATCTCAAGAGGTAATTGGTAATTCCCCTCTAGATTTTACTGATAGATTTCTATTGAGTAATTCACGAAACTAATAGAATTGGTAGTTTAAATCATTTTAGCCATCTTTTCTCGGTACATTCGTCGAAGAACGTCTAATTTTGGAGCTGAGGCTGAACTTTTTGATATTTCCTCTTGCCGATTGAGGCTGAAAACGTTCTTAAGATGTTCTTAAATTTCAATTAGCCAATGTGGACATGAATGACCATATGACTCCGATGGTGTGGAGGTAATTTTGGAACAGTTTAAATAAGAACTGCTGGTTATTACAAACCAAAATGTGTGTCATGTTGCTAGAAAATCATTGTTAATGCTATGCAAAACATGCCCGTTGGGTTAATTTACAGTTTTTGTTACCTTTATTTTACGCTTATCATTTATTATACATATTAGCAAATTAAAACGTTTTTAATCAACTCTCAGCCTGAGGAATGTTCTTAATACACATTCTTGGTTAATCTCAGCCTCAACGTCCCTATAAAACAGGTTCTCAAGAATATTACTTTCTGGCTACAGGTCATAGTATTTTAAAAGCCATTGTTGTTGTTGTTGTTGTTGTTTTGCGGCATACAGTATATCCATTTACTTCTCCTCCTCCCTCTTTTTGCTTTGGTTGTTTGTTTGTTTGTTTGTTTGTTTCTTTTCTAGTTTCGTTTTGATATCTTTGTTAATGTAACCTTTTCAGAGAATTTAAAGAAAAAAATCCAATCATTTTCTTGAAATCGTTTGAAACGGTGGAGAGATTTTGTAGTTGCAAAAAAGCTCATGTGATTTGTTCAGAAGAGTTGTTACTTGTTAAACCATGAAAACTGGCCTTCGTTTTTCTCTTCCTGTCTGTTTTAAATTTTGGCCTAAAATATCAAATTTTAGGCTCAGAAAAGGGGCCAAAAAAAACAAACAAAACAAAACAAAACCAAATTAAAACAAACAAAAAAACAACTAAGAAAAGTCGATATATCGATACATATCAAGCCAACATTATTACAACCCGTGATGGATTTCAAGAGATGCTATCAAGTTCTAAAATCCAAACCTGAAGTTTCTATCCTCATCAGGCATACGAGGTGCAAAATGCATATAAAATGACACCTTTTCAGCTCAATACTGCCCTTCGTAAGGAAAAAGGCGCATTTTGTATTTCAGTGTTAAGGCGATACGTAACATAGAGTCGCGTTCGTAATTTCAGCCACTTGTGAAGTAATAGAAGTTGGAAATGTGTTCAACCAAAAAAGTAAGGTCCAGATGCATGGTTGCTTTATTTTCCAGCCGCCATATAGAAGTACACCAAAATGGTGGCTCCATACTGGGCTCTGTAAATGTGTGCGAAACATTTCGATTAATATCTGGAATTTGGGATAGCGCACACACCAGAAACTTCTGTATTAATCTTCTTAAAGATCGCATTTTCTTGACTTCATCCACCGAATACTGTAGTTTTTTTTTTTTGTTTTTGTTTTTTTTTTTTATCTATTTTATTACATATCTTGACATTTGTGTCATTTAGACCGCAGGGAAATTTTTGAGCATTCTAATAGAATTTTTTAATCGGGCCCTGAATCAGTGGTTTCGGTTAAAACGTTTACAACTGAAGCATTAAAAAAAAAATCGATAAAATAAGAATATGTCACCTTTTCTCGTCACGCAATAACATGTACGGCTGGCGTGACGATGTATCTTCGTGCGTGATGTCGTAAGCTTCTCTCCTGACGACTAGTTCTACCGCTTCGTGACTTTAAGGCAAGAATTAAGAACAGAATTAGCGCTACAGTTACATAAAATAACGGCGAAATAATAAAAGCGCCGCCTGTTCACGTATCAATAAAGCATGATAAATAAAGCAAATGAATTTACTCAGCGAATTATACCTAAAGGTAACTTCAACTTCATTCGACTGAATTGCCGTCAAGGGCTGGAATTGATGACGAAATTTCTGGCCTCCCTGACATCTAAACTCGTGGATACTGTGACATAATAGACCATATAAAGGTAGAAACTGGAAATGAATGTCCAAAATCGTATTCACAGAAGGCGACAAATCAATAACGCTTTGAAACTGCGTCCTGAATGCACGTGACTTTGCAACGCCAATCAATGCAGCTCGACTTTGATTTGCGTCTACTTGAATAAAAATTTAGTTTGACCTCAGAGGACCCGAACAGTCTGCAAGCAATAACATTATCATTTAAAAATAATTGTACCGTTATTTACCTGCGTTTCTGCTTTTCTGTTTGTTTTAATGTTTTTCCGAGTTCATCTCGTTTCACAATAAGTATTTGTTTTAATCGTGATTTAGCTAGCTATGAAACCCGAGAATCTCTCCCCTTACGAGAGTTAATAGTTAATAGTTGATGACGACAATGAAAACTCGAGACGTAATCGGAACATCATAATTACAAGCCGACAAGATAATATTTGAAATGTGAACTGCCTTCTTTTTGTTTAAATCCATTCTAAACGACCAAACAAGACACAGGAACAAAGATAGATAGCGTACATTAATTGATGATTGATTACTGATTTCTTGAATATAAAGAAATTAAAACACCGCCTGAGATATAGAGGTTTGTGCTAAAAGCCTCGAAGCGATGTTGGAATATTGATATCATTATTCCTAACTTGGTCCATAAAATCGCTCCATAGCACCTGGTCATAGTTAATTGCTAGAATTATGCTATTGAGAGGTTTCAGTGTTTGTTTGACCCTTTTACCTTTGATTCAAATAAAAACGTTGACTTAAAAATGTTACATTGTTTTACAGATTCATGGCTCCTCTAAAGAGTATCATATTTGTTTTGATTCTAAATCTCTGTGTGGTGTTATGTGCCTCACTTCCTTGGACATACAAACAAAATGGAGAGACTGGGACCCTTTATGACAAGGTAAAGTTATTTTTCTCCTTATGGACCTCAATAGCGGGAGTTAATTGCTTCTTTTACTCATAGGTAGGCGATCCCCATGCCCCACAACAACAACAACAACAACGATTGCCGCTTAATAATTTGCATGATACATATGTATACAGTGTCGAAACTAACACAGTAATAATTATCGTAATGGTTATGGTATAGCAATCAACTTACATCGGTTTGATTTGAAAGAGGAATGGTACTTAGATGAAAGCTAGATGGAATTAATTTTGCTAATTTTGTAGAAGTCATGAGTTCACTGATGGCTTGCAACGGAGATAATTGTTTTAAATTCGGAACGATATTTTCTATTTTTCTAGAAAACGTAAATTGGGATTCATCTTCAATAAAAGGACAGGGAGTCTATAATAAGCGGTCTTAGGGGAGCTAGAGGGAGAGGCTAATGTACATGTTGGATCACGCTACTTCCAAGCGTCCTTGCATGGTTTCCTTCCTCCACCCGCACTCTCACCTCTCCAAAATGAGTATTGACAACTCGAGTTGAGTTGACTTGAGTTGATAACTGTTAATTTATACGCGGTAAAAATTCCTTTAGCATAATTTGAAAGTATTTAAGGATTAAATCTGATAGGGAATCGCGTAATTTTGGTTTTCCGTGGACAAAAACTTACCATTTTTCTAAAACCTAGAGATATGAATAGTAGACTGAGAAAATACCAAAGACAATTTCCAATGGAATCTCGAGAAAACAAATTTTAAAATTAAAATATATCAGAGAAATTGTGCAACCCACAGGTGAAATCAGTTTCATTATCATCAGTACCAACTTTGAAATTTGGTCTCAGTGGGCATTTGGTCCTGTCCACTTGTTGTTACTCGAACCTGTGGTGTATTCCTTCATAATATCTAATTCTGCTTAACTGAACCAGCTAACGGTGGCTGGTGGTCGATGTAAAAAAAAAAACGAAGAAGACTAAAACACTGACATTATTGCTTCAGTTCCATAAAGCATTTTGGTAATTTTGCTGTTATTGTTGCTGTCGCTGTTGTTGTTGTTGTTGTTTACAATAATGATACCCAGTATGTTTAAAACATTATATTTAAAAGCCTGTGTATTTGTGTATAGTTTGTTAACTGAAAATACCTGTCATCAATTAGAAAATGATTCACTGATCGAAACTAGGAAATCCTTTCATTTATGCTTTCTATTTTCTGACAGTAAACAGAATTAACTGATGAAAAGAGTCCACACAAATTCATATGCACGGATAAAATGTTTTGTAACCTTGCTCTGCTCTTGTTTCTGTTTCACAGTTATTTCCAAGCAAAGTGAGATCTATCCAGGATTCCTATGACAAATATCCCTGGCGCAGAAATGAACCTACAGGACCTTTGTTATCAGTGGGTGAATCACAAGATGAAAACACAGCGTCAAAATTTCAAACAGAGCAAAGCTTACGAAAAAGGGAAATGGAGAGTAAACTGCTCCACGAGTTATTGGACTGGGTGAGAGAATTAATCATATTTTCTGATAATGTAAGCCCCCACCCCTCCCCTTCCCACCTCTACACTACACGCGCCAATTGACGTGTAATTAACAAGCATCCACCTCACTGTCGGTGGCTAGCTGTGGATATTTACTGAGCCGCGAGACGCCAGAGTAAATATCCACTATTATTAAAAACTGGATCATTGGATAATGCAATTCAAGACTTTTCATTGGCTAAGCCATCATGGTATATGAGCCATTATACCATGATCTACAAAAATGGCGAGCGTATGCGTGATTTTTTGGGCCTTTTTGTTTTTATCAGTGTAGTATAGTTTTCTATATTTTGGGGGACTTTTTGATAAAATTATTATTCCACTCGCGCTTGTTGTATATGAGATGATTATAGCCAACTTGGCGCTATGCGCCTCGTTGGCTATCTATCATCCCATATCCAACAAGCGCGAGTGGAATAATTGTTAACTAAAGCAGTGAGATAATATACGCCACCAAAAAAAAAAAAACAATAATAATAATAATTTGGATGATTTCTTCACTTGTCTCGGATGCAAACCGGGAAGCCAGTTTTGCTCGAGTTACTCGGAGGTAAATAGCGAAGGGTATTCGGAGAGTGACGAGCCAATCAGAGCGCGCGTTCAACGCTATCGACTGTTTTAGTATATACTAATTCGTGATAGCTCTCGAAAGTGTTTAAGGTGGTATCTATCCCCAAAATATGGTGATGTTCAGGAAAAATTCCATTTTTTACAAAAAATACAAGATTTAAGACCCCTGAACACTTGTTAAAAACATTTTCAAAACAACCTTGCCAATTTAACTTCTAGTTGAGTGTGAAATTTAAGGAAAGTACACAGTAGTATAAGTTGTTGTTGTTGTTTTTTTTTACGTAGCAACAGCCATAGCAACAGCTGTTTACAGTAAGAACATGAGCAAAAATAAAGTTTAATTTTAACATATATTAACGATACTTTATATAAAGCTGTAAAGAGATGCACAACTCGATTGGTATAATTACTGGAGAAAAACTTTGCCTGATTTACCATTATAAGCTCATTTCTTTCCCTTCTAATAAGGAACATTTCCTACAATTGCGGAAACGTTCTACAAGATAGAACAACCATTACATCCCCTCCCCAATGTTTGGCTTGTTAAATGCTTAATCCATCATGTAAAACACTTCATGCGCATTTTACTTAAAGGTCTACTTTTGTAGCAGCTGTCTTCACTGTAGCATTTCTACTTTTGAGTGTATTAAAGAAAAGTTCCTGAAATTTGGGCTTATCAAAGACCAATAGTGTCGTTATGCAATAGACTAAAATATCTTAACATTTTAACGTCTGTCACGTAATAAGATATAATTTATTCGCTGGGTTTGGTGCAAAATAAGGGTTTTTCCAAATAAAGCCTGTAAAAAGCACTGAAAACAAAAGCTAACTGTCAAAACTTTAGCTTATTGCATAGAACGAAACAGAAACCTACAAGATATGCTTGTTTGAATATCAAATCTTTGTTTTGTAAAAGAGCAGGAATTGTTACCATCAATGCTATCAAATAAAACCTCCAAGGGCCGTGGTTGGTTGCCATAGCAACCATTTTCAGGAAAGCCTTCAAAATTTATTTGCTGTTCATGAATGCAATTACTCACAATTGATCTTTCTTCACAATCTTTAAACAACCTTTTCGGTATATTTTGAAGTATATACCACGTTTTATATATTGGGACTTTATATGAAGCTTAGTACTCATAGCGAAGCCATTCGGCGGCCCGAAAGGCCCCCAAGCGGAGCCGCATACTCCTTTTGGAAGGGAAAGGTAATCACGGTGATCATTGCTAGCAGTATTGTTTGTGGGCGCGTACCACGGCACAGTTGCCCAACTAGATGGCGGCCATGCAGACATGCGGCCTTGGTTTGTAACGTCCTTCTTTGATATTGGACATCCTTGTTATATGCTGACCAGTATCACGTGACCATATCGCGAGATAAAGTTTACAGCTCGAGGTCATGTAGCTTTTTGAAGTTGACCACTGGATCGCGGGTTCATGTCAGGTTAACCTGTCATAAAAAAGTACCGCGTTGTTCAGTGAAGCTGGTTAATGCTAACCCAAAATTAAAAATTAACCAAAGTATAAATTTTTTTGGGTAGGCCAAACAATATGCAGAAAAGCTCATCACGAAGTTACAAAACTCAAATGAAAATTCACGCTTATACTGGGTTAGCTTTATCTGGTTTTGTTTTAACAACCCAACCCAGGAGCTCAGCTTTTAGGCTTGGCTAAATCTATTTTCTTCTTCAAACAGGAGAAGAGACGACTTGAAAAGGCAACGCTAAGTGATGTCACAAACGAGAAAAGAGAGCCACAAAGATGCTATGGGGGTCAAATGGGGGGATGTGGCAAAAGGAGAAGAGTCTTCAACAATGCAATGGTATGTTACATGGGTACATTTCCAAAAGGGTCTCAATGGATTTAACCGTTAGCCGAAAAACCGGCCAAAACTTTAAGCACTAGGAGTAAACATTGGAAAATTTCAACCTTAAGCCGAAAAAACTATTGACCGTAAAACAACTTTAGCTGCACAAGTAATAGTCTCAAGGGCACTTGTGAATATATATATATTTTTTTTCTGTTCTATATCGCGACTTGAAAATAGTTCGTAAAATAAATGCTATTGGCCGACTGGGAGGTCCGTATAGTGAGAAACCGTGACCGAGGCCTTGAAAATGCTGGCCAAGACCGCATGCCGAGGGTAGCATTCACTCACGAAAATTGACCAACACGGCAATTTCACCCGCGCTGTTTCCTGCCGTTACCGTGACCGTGGTAAGAGCGAGGAAAATCCGGACCGCTTTAAGAATCAATCAGATTGCAGAATTCGTTACCTTGCCCTCTTAAGAAAAATTGATATATTTCAAAGAATTGTCAAAGTAAAATAGCTTTTTTTTATCAACAAAAGTTAATTTTTAACTTTTGAAAACATTGGTAATTAATTTCTAATTGTTGTTAAAGCGGATTTCAATTGAGTGTCATAAAACCAAATCCAACCCAATTAGATTACTCAGCCAATCTCAAACCATAGTGAAACCAAAGCCAAACCAATTACTTACCAATTAGATTACTCAGCCAATCTCAAACCATAGTAAAACCAAAACCAAACCAATTACTTACCAATTAGATTACTCAGCCAATCTCAAACCGTATTAAAACCAAAACCAAACCAATCACTTACCAAATAGATTACTCAGCCAATCTCAAACCGTATTAAAACCAAAACCAAACCAATCACTTACCAATTAGATTACTCAGCCAATCTCAAACCGTATTAAAACCAATACCAAAACCAAAGCAATTGCCTGATGACTTTCGACACAATTGAAAACCGCTCTGACCGTAAGAAAAAGTATATTTAGCGTCAGTGATAAAAGTCATCACACCGTTGTGACACTCTACCAATTATTATGGTTATTGATCTTTCCAGCGAGCATCTAAGGTGTTGGGCCTTTAAAATGATTGTTAAATGGTTCCGTATTGAATAAGATTCAATTTTAAGATTATTGTCATTATGCTCGAAGTGTTTGCACCTTTCTTACTCAACCAGAGCTTAACTAGAAATTGTATGTTATTTTAGTTGGGACTCCTTCGATAGTAGCGGTAAAATGCTTGCCATATCGTTTAGGGATTTAAAAATACGATTTGGTACCTCTCGGAGGATCTCAATCGAGTTAACCGTTGACAATTAAGAAAAAGAACAACATAGCCACCAAAATGTACATACATTATAGGGACCTTTTAGTGTCTTGTCTTGTGGGCTTGGCGTCCTTGGTAGAACAGGGAAAAGCCTGGCGACTTTGTTAACAATTCCTGGACTAATTATATGTGGCATTTTTATCACGAAATAATTATAACACCTCAAATATGTTTTTCAGTAGCTGCGAAAACAACCGTTCTTCTTCGCTCCCGAGTGGCGTTTCGCGAGAAGGACTTCTGCGATTTACTGCCGAAAATTCCATACTTATGACATACGCGTTAACTTTGTAATTTTGCATAAATTTGCGAAATGTACATAAATTATCTTTCGCAGTAAAAGCAAAAGAAACCAGGAATTTTCGATCCGTCACTGCACACCCCGAGAAGTTTGTTCCAAGCCCCAAATGTCTTAAATTCGCACGTATGTACGAGTTGTACGAGTTGCACAAGCATATTTAGACATACTGAGTATTTTAGAAATAACTGCAACTGATGAAATCCACACGGAGTAAGAGTCACGCGTACCCACGGACGTCTTGCCTGAACTGCACAATCAGAACGACCAAAGGAGGAATAAACATCGAGCTCGAGAAACATAAGCTCGATCAGATAGCTTCAAGAAACATAACAATTTCTTGAGTCAAGCGTACAGCTTTCTCCAAGTAAAGCTAAGGCGTCTCTGAAAATAAACGTATAAGGGCAAGTATGATATTCGAGATAAGAATCTACCTTCTGTACTTGCAACATTTCTAATTACTAGTAAGCAACATGTTTACGGTAAATTTTATATTTTGTCCCTCGAAAGCAAATAATAGGAGTGTTCAAAACATATCTTGCAATAGAAATGGGGCAAAACAATAAAAACATGGCAAATAACAGAGGTGTCAAAATCCAAGAAGCGACATGCAGATAACAGCAGAAATCATTTCATTTGCCATAGCACGGTCTAGCGGCTCAAATCTACTTAAAATTCCTCCTTATAACCCAACATGAAGTGCCTTTCATAATCAATAAGTGAAGTGACAAAAAGGTCGAGTAACCGAACAGATAACTGCAAATGTCACAAACTGGTGAGATCGCGTAAGCTAGTTAACTCCATTTTTCACAAACCACCGCTACAAGACGCCCGATTTGCTTTGGTGAGAATTTTCAATGTTCCGCATATTTACGGACTTAATTATGCATAATTCCTAATCGAACCAATCAACGCCATGACCAGATGAGGACAGATTTGCGTCATCAGTATGGGATTTTCGGCAGTAGAAGGCACAGTCAGACGTCTTTCTCGCGAAACGCCACGCCGGGAGCGAAGTTGGACGGTTGTTTTCGCAGGCTAGTTTTTCAGTAGCCAAAAAAATAACATTTTAAACAATGAAAATTAATTTTTAACCTCTTAAAACAATTCAGACTTTTTTACATGAACTGGCCGGGTTTAACTTTCGTTCATTTCTCAGTACAACACTCAGTTTAGCCTTTACACCTTAAAAGCGAAATAGGGGAAGGCCAGGGGATAAACATGGGTGGGAAATTTAGTTCCTCACATATGGCTCATTCCCGCGTAAGTCACTCTCGAGTTATTTCTAGATCAGAACGCGGCGTTTAACGGAAATCCCAAGAGGCGGTCTAGAAATGGTGAATCATCTGCTGCAAATTTTTCTCATAAGACAACCTATGTGGAATAGCTCGGCACCATGTCTATAAATATCTTGAAATGGAGATCCTTGCGGGGAGTAATGTTTTTATGTGATTTTACTCTTGTACTCTTCATCCTCGCCTGGGTAACATGATGATGTTACATAGTAATCCTGGAGTGAAACTGATTGACCGTTTGGAGCCAAAACAGACGTTGCATGCATGGTCAAAACGAAAAATTTCTGCCCAATACCGATGTGTCCACTGCTGGAGGTTAAAAGTTAAGCCTAAATTTTTCGATTTCCTGGTTTGGATGATCCGTGTTAATCTTCTCCATCCTTACCACCCTTGTTCCTTTATGGTTTATTATAATCTCTCTGCCGTTTTTCTACCTTATTATTTTCAGGCCTTTCTTCAATTGTAGGTTATTTTGTAGGTGGCAGAAATAGCTCAAAATATCATAACTGGGCTCCATTAAAGTGTATAAATTTATTTTAATCTCCTTCAGAAAGTGATGGATACAGAAGCAGGACCCAGTCTAATGGACGACAAGGACATAGACACGATCAAGAAGTATGACATGGCTGTAGATAAAGCGTTACGGGAACTAGAAGTGGAAATCCCTGGGATGTAGAAAGGCATCGTTTATAGAGTTGGTCACTTGTGTTACACGCCATAGTTAATAGAGGGGAATAGTGCTGGTTGTACGGTGAAACTTGGCGAGCAAACAAAGATGTCAAGATTTATATTGGAAGGTCCACGACCCTGCACAATCTTTTGCTTTGTGTTACGTTTTGTTTTTCACATCTTCATGACATTTACGAGCAAACATCCGCTACAATTTTTTCATGTTATTTCTATGAGTTTACAGGACATTTTTCCTCTCTTTCTTCCTTTTTGTTTTGTTTTGTTTTTTTTTTGTAAAATTTCATTTTTCATAGTTTTTATTTGTGCTTTGTCATACACTATGCATGACAGTTACGTACAGTAGTGAATAGTCTAAAGAAAGCGAACAAAAACATACAACACAGAACTTTGCCGGATCTCATCAGCATTCTCTTCCATTAACTCTGTGCATGCAAAATAAACGATGTTCCATTGATCTAAGAAATAATTAACTGAATACATTGAAAGAATAAGTTAGCGAACCTTTATAGAGGAGTATGGAAAGTTGAATTCTACATTGATTTTTCTGAGATAACAAAACAAGATTAATTCGTGGCCAAACCTATATGAAACCTGTATTTCTGTATATGTGTAAAAAAGCATGATGTAATCGAAATATTTCACCAATGAATGAAATCAAAAGATTTAAGGCCGTAATTTCAATAGCTTGACTTTTCCATGAGGATTTTACCGTAAAGCTGATTTTCAAGAACCGTTGAACAGAAAAACATCTTCGGATTAGAAATTAACTAACTTTTTTTTCATAGTGGAAATCATTCGGGGATTTAATGTTTAGAATAACACATAACTAATTCATTTGATAAACAAAAAGTCAGGATAAATACTTTTATTTTATTTAAAACATGTAAACCAGAAAATGTCAATTTTAACAGGCGAAGATTGATTTAGCTAGGTAAATTTGTGACTGATATATTGCATGTAAAGATTTCAAGGCTATAATTGAGCTAAAGTGGTGTACGAAATAAAGACGTTTTCAGAGACAGTAACAAGTTGAATCGTGCTGTTTCTTACTCCCTAGCTGTATCTGCCCCTCTGTTCGTTATGCCAAATATGTTATTTTCGTCTAAAAGAAATATTACTTTACTAAACATATGGAATGTCATGGCTACAGAATGTGGTTTGTCTTTCGTGAGTTCAGATCGATACACTTCCCTCTTTAATTTGTGCGGTGGCTTCCCATCCTCCAAACCGCAGAGCGGAAAAGTTATTTGGCATTTAACAAACTTTTCTGTTTTCAAAACTCCCATAATAATGTACGCTTTGGTACGTAGGTATATAGAAATGAATGAACAACTAGTTGCAAGCAGACCTAAAGAGGTCCGGAAGAGATTGTCAAACCTGGAAGGGTCTGACGTTAAACCATGACAAAGGAGGACGTGTCCGGGAATTTAGGCTATCAAAAAAACATCGATATTTTATAACGATGAACGCCATTTCAGTAAAACTATTGAACAATGTCGCCTTATCTTTGCATGAAGCTTAAACGTCAGGACTTATTGGTAATGAAGCCGGTGGAGAAAAGAAATCGATAATGTCTTATGGCATATGAATTATTTGTTGAGCGTTTGTTTCAACTGTCAATAGATCTATTAACTGATTTTGTTTCTTTTTTTTGTTCCTTGGGGTTTTTCAATTTGGTAGGCCTTTGGAGAACGTTAGATGTTGAAGAACCCTAGTCAGCCTCCGATGTTTTTGATGACATCGAAGTTATAGACATTGCGCAGTAAAGCGAAATCATAATGCTTTACTGCAAATCGTGTCCCTAAAGTATGCTTTTTAAATCATCTTTAGTGGTTTTACAGTGATTTACATCGTTTAGACATACTCCAAATAAAATATAATCGCTAAACTCTCCCACAAAAACAAAGGTGTCACTGACTAGCGGCCTTTTAAGGATGTTCGCGGTAATTTTTTCTGCGCATCCTTACTGCGCACCCAAATTCACATGCCACGTCATGCAGTCGAGCGCGCGCGTTAAGCACTAAAATAAACAACGATAGGGCAGATGGCCATTGCTATGGCTTTGCTTGAATTTAACGATCTTGGACATTCGTTGACCACTACTTTTCTTTTGAGAAACAGATTTTATTTACAATTATCTCCACATTGTCCCAAAATGAACAAAAAATCAATCTGGGGAGTTAAAAAAATTTCAAGATTTCTGTCTATGGGACATGGAATTCTGCCATCATGCGGCTGCAAGGCGCGTGAAACTATAGTCGCTCAATGCGAAATTTTCCTTTAAGGAACCTCAACAGTTAACTAAATTCACTTAATAGGCCCATCTAAACCATATTTGGTAGAGAACACTTCCCTTCAAGGCTCTAATTGCAAAATTTTGGGACTTGCAGCCACTGTGGCCTTCTTCGCTAACGAAGCCCGATTTACTCAGATTTAGGTGTTTTTCCGGGCATGTTCTCTCCAAACGATGTCGGTGAACCCCTTGTTCTCTTACATTTGTGAGATCACTAACTCATCATCTTTCATGGTAAAATTTTCAGAAAAAAAAATCAATAGTAAAAAAAATTTCGCGCGAACGTCTTAAGTTTTGCTGCCATCTATCGGTATTTAGCACATACACCGTTCTGTGACTTCCCTTATTTGCGCTGATTTTAATTCCCGATGCAGTCTTCTCTCACAAATACGTTCATCAAAAACATACCAACTGTCAGGGAAAAGGTGTTTTTCCGCAACGGGGCATTCGACAGTAGATAAAATAATCTAGCAAAGACAACTTTGTTTTATCCCCTTTTAAGTCATTTTATTCAAAAACTAATTGCAATTAAAGCTAACAGCAAGCACCTTAAATAGCTAAAATAAGAGTGAAAAAATTCTTTGCTTAGAAAAACTTAATTGAACCATTTCATCCAGCATCGTCCAAAATAGAATTAAAACCTTTCCCAAATATCACGATACCGTTTTTTTTTTTGAGTTGTTTGTCTCGCTTTTTATATCTTTTTTTTCTTTATTTCTGTTTTTCTGTTTTTTTTTTTTCAGATTTTGTGTCGACTAGACATTGTGGTCACAAAACTTTCTTTATGTATGTGCTGTTTTCATAGAGCAGAGAGTTAAAGTCTGCTCTTAGTGTCATGTGACATGTAGGTTTTTGTGTTATTACACGAGTTTTATCCCATCACCAAAGCAATGCCCAAATTATGACGAATCATTGTTCAAAACTAAATCAGCTTAATGTTCGAGATTCCTTTATCCGGTAGGTATCCAGCAGTAGATCTTAGACAACCATCAGTCTCACAACATGCCCGACAGTCTTCTTCGAAGTTCGACCAGTGATAGTCGCCAGCACTTCGTCACTTCCTCCACGTGGAGCCGAGGCGGGTGCCTTGAATGTGACAGAGAAGAAGCTTTTTCGGCCTTGGCGAACGGTGATGAAAGTGCGGCGAAGATGAACTACATATTTCAGGCGATCTTTGACTTTGATGTCAAAAATCTCGGTTGCACCGGTGTTGTAAACTACAAACATCACGAACCCACTTCCCCAGCTGGTATTGTGTACTCGTTTCTTGCGTAAAGGACTCTGATCAGGGCATGGCTCGGATGGACTGTGTTGTGAGAGTTGCGTTCGAAGCTGAAACCCTTCTTTGTCATCCCTTTCAACTTTAACTTAAACGGTGCTGATGGAGGAGTAAAGGTAGCCGAGAAATGAGCGCCACTTGATCCGTGAGGCGTCACAGCTGCTGTTCCTAGGCGCCTCTCGTCCATGCTCATCAAATCAAGGCTCAGCGAGGTTTTGCTAATCTTATCTGCTCCAGCAACTGTTAAGATGACCACAGCTTTCTTGCCTATTAAACAGACATTTCAAGCACAATTATTCATTAAACCCATCTATTATATGGCTCTGTCTCATAAGGACTGGGAACTACCAGATGCACGAATTTTGATTGGCTGATATTGATAATGAAAGCGGTCTAGATTTCCCTTCTAGGCCGATATCTGGCTTATGTTTTGCAGTGAAAAAGTTGGCAACTAAAATGCAAAATCATTATTTTCATCTAACAATATTTATTTATGAAGGAAGTGCCAATCTATAAAAAAGAGAGTTAAGAAGACGAGCAAACTTTGGCGGAATTAAATTCAGCTTCATCGGCATTCGCAAGCAAAATGTCAGTTAGTACAAAAAAGTTACATTAAACGACTTTAACTGTTCTTCTTTGGACCCAGGAGGGAGGGGGTGTCTCCAGGCAAACAGTGGTTTAGTCATAACTACCAGTGTGACGTCACGTCATACACCGGTGATTTTCGATATGGCGGCCTATTTATTTTGGTTCGTTAACTGAAAGATATGTGGAAATTTCTAACTTTTTGATGATTCGATTACTTTGTTCAATGTTACCCAGGATTCAAAATATATGAAAGACTTCTTTGCAGTAATTTTCGGTAGGATAAGTTATTCGAAAGCCTCATATTTTGAGTAGAAACATACTAACAAGTGGCCGAGGCGTCGACAAAGTTTAATGGATTGACAACGTTTTCCCGGAGCCCCCGCAGAAATGCGGAGATGTCCTGATCCCAGAATAGGAGGTTTGGTACATGATATATTAAGTTTGCTCTGTGCTGAGAATTAAGCCTTCAGTGCTTATGGTTCGTCTCAACAATCCCTTCAAAGTTAATGGCATTTGGAGAAGAAGGGCTAAACCTCAGAATACGCGGCCACGATTGCGTGACATTGAATGCTTGCTCACGTAGTCCCGCAGTAAATAAATATTTGCATATGGAAACAAAAGAGAAAACTTAATGTATACACGAAACAAGCGTGCTACACATGAATATGCCTCGTTCTAAAATCCATCAGCCGAAACAAGCGCGCTACACATGAAAATACTTCGTTCTATAATCCATGAGCCGAAACCCGGAGTTTTAATATTCATTTTTTCCACTGCGGGAATGCGGGAGCAATAGTTTTACTCGTCTTACTTTCATAGCAATAGTTTTACTCGCCTTACGTTCATCAACCCATAAAATACAGAACACCACTGGGGGACGAGGGGCGCAAGCGTTTAATGTCACGCAATCGTAAACACAGACACTATTGACCTTTCACCAATCCAACAAAGTACAACACGCGAGAGTACACCCTCGCACTCAAAAGGATTGTTGAGCGAAATGACTCATCACATTGAGAAAAACTAACAATGGCTAGAAAGTTATATCAAAAAGGAACAAAACCTCCTATTATGAGGTACCTCTGTTAAAATTTGAAGAGAAAACGGCGGGCGTTTTGGGTGGCCTTTACTTGACCGGAAGCCAAGATGGCGGTAACCCCACTTGACCCGATTTGTTTTCAATAAAATTTGGAACCAAAACGCACACAAAACAACAAACAGTTGTACTCATAGACATCTACTACAAAGCTTGCACACTTGTGCCAAATTAGTGAATGATAGAGCAATAATAGCTTGTATTATCCTTTTTTTTGTTTGATTCAATAGAGTCCCGACGTCCAATCTCGGCAAGCCGAGCGAAGCTTGACTTGTTGCTACGTGACGTCACACTGGCAGTGATGAGTCGGTCTCTGACAGATACTCGAAAACAGTAGAGTCACCCCCTCCCTCCTGTTTGGACCATATAATAAACATCTTATTAACCGAGCTTAGTCGGTCTTTATGGGAGAATCTTGACGTCGGTGGTGTGCACAGATATCACTACGTCCAGTCTTTGCTTCCGACCTCTCTCGAGATTCTCAAATACAGCCCTCCTGCTCGGTTAATAAGACCTAGAAAAAAGTTATTCAGCTGTCAAACACATCGATAAGTCATCATGTTTGGGGGAGCACGAATGGCGCCGTGGT
>JAHPZR010013648.1:60000-67500 GCA_019787425.1 Platygyra sinensis
AGTCTGTTTTCTAGACATTGGATGGCTTCATCATTTTAGATTAAAAGGAAGTACTTCACTTGACAATCTGAAGACTCATATGTACATCCTGAACTCCAGATAATGAAACTTAGTGGGAGGCGCGGTGGCCTCATGGTTAGCGCGCTCGACTCGAGCACTGGCACTGGCTCGCTCGAGCACTGGCCGGAAAAATTGTGTTGTGTTCTTGGGCAAGACACTTTACTCTCACGGTGCCTCTCTCCACCCAGGTGTATAAATGGGTACCGGCGAATTAAATGCTGGGGGTAACCCTGCGAAGGACTAGCATCCCATCCAGGGGGGAGTAGAAATACTCCCAGTCGTTTCATGCTACAGAAACCGGGATAAGCTCCGGCCTGATGAGCCACTTGGCCCGAATGCATACTTTACCTTAAAGTGTCTATACCGCCAACAGGGTTTTTATAGTTATGGTAGCTCTATACTGTGTAAAAAGGTATTCTAAGAAAAAAAAATGGATTCTGAGATTTTAACGCCCTAAGATATCGCCTTAAAGTTTCCGCTTTCAGCCACGCCCAATAAGTTGACCGTGAGTCAGTGCAGAATAGAGTCTGGGTTTCTGAATGGGTCGTGACGTCAAGTCAGGAATCACGCGATTCTTCTAGTTTAGGTAATTGTTGTTTCAGTAGTGGTGAGGAGTTTTCCTCGCCAAAAAACAAACAAATTGAAGTTTGCGAAGCAATGCGGTCGTCAAGCAAGCAAAATAAAAGCATAAAGCTTCGAGATATTCCTGAAGTGACGTCATTCGTCACCAATCTAACATTACGCGGTCATCTTCATTGGGCGTGGCCAAGGCGGGAAATTTAAAGCTTGATTTTATGCCAAAAAGCATCGGAATTCACTTCTTTGGGTTTGAAGACATTTTTAGATGTTATAGAGATGATGAAAACCTAAAATAACTTTTTGGCGGTATAGACACTTTAACCATGGTGCAAATTTAGCCTTTTTTCTAGACATTGGATAGTTTCATATTTTCAATTAAAAGGTAGAAGTACTTCACTTGACAATCCGAGACTCATGTACACATCCTGAACTCCAGCTGGTAATGAAACTTAAATTATTCCTTCTTCATCCCCAATACGATAACTCGATCAACAGACTGATCAAATTCGGTTGGAATATAACTTTTTTGTGCAGGCGATAGGGGAAAGCACACCGTAATTTGATTATCTAATAATGTTAATAATTTAGCTTAACAAGAAGCATAGTCTAGTGAGTAGATGACTTGTATAATACGCGAGTGGCTCTGTTATCGTTACTGAAGTACGAAAGATTTTATGAATGTTCTGACAAAAGCGGCCGTAATCGTCGTCATTACCTGGATCATTGAAAGGTGATAAAATGTAGTCCACTGTGTCATCTCTTGGTTTGTTGACAATTGCTTTTGCGATGTCCTTTGCTGCTTGAATTTCGTCACCCATGCTTCCAGTATCATCAATAGCAAATATTAGAGTGACATCGCCATTGACACTCATAAAAGTATCAAAGGCAGCATCACCGAGGTCTGCCTTAATCGAATCCATGAAATTCTTCACCGCAGTTGTGGCAGCACGCCTTTTACGACCACTCTTCTTGTTCAGTTGCATTACCGTGTATAATCCATGCCCGAGGGCCTTACGTGCGAAGAGATAGTTTCGTTTCTGTGTCGCTAATTTGATGTTTGCCTTAATCTTTGCCAACCGACTCGAACTGTGGTGATATCGCGATCCAGCGGCCTGTGCCTCATATACTGCCCTTTCAATTTGATCAAGCGCCTCCAGAAACTTGTTTGATGGCGATGTCCGCTTGGGTGGTGGCGGTGGCTTGGGTTTGACCTTCGCTGAAATGGCTGAATGCAGAGAGAAAGGTCAAATAGTTTTGTCAGTTTTAAGGAGGGATTATATAACTTCCAAGAAATTTTAATGTCAATAGACCACAAATTTGGTTAGATAATTTTTCAGTCACGTTTTATCATCGCTGTAAGGATAACCATTGAGCAACTGCAAAGCACCTTACGTATTTGAATGGGTAATGTTTTACGGGGATTTAGAAATGTAGGGGTGGATTCTGCTGTCTAGCAATAGCCCATTTCACGGTTAATTTTTCTCATTTGCATTACAATGTAATCCAACGTGGATGCGAGGCAATTTCGGGCTAAAACTGCGAAATAGCCCGAAAATGCCTCACATACATGCTAAAATTTATTGTAATGCAAATGAGAAAAGCTAACCGTGAAAAGGGCTATTAAGAGATCTATTGGCATGAGCGAAAACATGTCGAGGGGTATAAATTCCCCCCCCCCCCCCCACCCCGCCAAAAAAAAAAAATAATAATAATAATAATAATAATAATAATAATAATAATAATAATAATAATAATAATGATAATAATAGTAAATAAATAAATAAATAAATAAATAAATAAATTTCCTTTGATGGAACGTACAGAAGCGAAACGCTGACGTGACCTCGTGACCGTAACGTCGTTGGCTACATGAATAGAACGTGCGGAATTTTGCCTAAGGCTTTCAAACTCTAGCATTATTAAAATTTTGGGGGTCAAGTTGTAGATTTCTTATAGATTTTCTAAAAAAATCACGGAGGCAAATATTGCAGATAAAAGTCCCATTGCGTCTTTTCCGACGACTTTAAAGCAAAATAAAAACGAAACTTGATAATGAAGTTCTGAAGTATTTCTTTGCAGCAGCATTGATGGTTCTCAATGCGTATGGCCTCGGCATTCCTTCTGTTGTGTCCAACTGCAGATAGTTTGCCCAATTCCACTGTTGAGCTGGCCAGGGCTCTGTAGACGAACAATGTTAATTTCAATAGGTCCTTTTCTGCGAAAGCAACGTGTCAAACACGTTTGTTTTCGAAATTCCAGATGCTTTAAAGTTACAGCTATCCCCTTTGCAAATAGTTTTACCTATAATGTTTTTGAAAACTTTGGCTTGCCTATCTTGCCTTCTTTTAATTCTCTCAGTTTCACAAGAATTTCCAAACTCCATTTCTTTGACGTCGGACTCTGTCTCTAGCCAACATTTCAGGTCAATGATATTATTCCTCTTCAATTCGCCTACTCCATCTCTCAGGGAATGGCAGAGGTAATCTTTCCATAACACTGCACAGGTTGTTAGGAATTCAAAAATGTTCTTTTTTAAGAACAAAGTGTATTATCGTTTCTCTCACGATGTAACTTCTTGAGATGTAGATCGCCACGTTTCGACTGCTTACTGCTTGTCTTCATTAGGTGATGAGGTCGACTGATTGCAGGCCATCATTTCAATCACGAAAGAGGGCTGTGATTAGGACATTTCGATCCACCCGTTGTTTCATTGTTCCGGAGACTAGCTGCCCCCTAAGCGGTCCGCTGTCGTAACGTTTTCCTGTTGTTGTGTTTTTTGATCCTGAGCATCCATGCCTCAAGAATTCCAATTCCACTATCCCTGGTGATGTTGTTAGGGTGAAGACTTATGTCGATAGCTTCCTTGACCCTGTATTTGTACCAGTGAAGATCTTAATCAGTTAACTTGACCTCGCTCCAAGTCGGATAGAAGCCCGTCTCATAGGCGTGTTCAGAAACGGCGGACGTCTAGGTACGGCCAAGTCGTGTGTTCCTGTTGATCCCTGTCAAGTTCTTTGATCCTCTCCTGCATCGGTTTCCCTGTTTTCCCAGATGTAGACTTTGCCGCGCTCGCAAGGAATCCTGGAGACTGCGCTGTCCTGTTTAGCTGGGTTGACGGTGTTCTTTGGTCGCACTAAGTGTAACCCAAGTGCCTTGTTGATCGAGGCAGTTGTCATCTTTATTTAGTAGTAGTTATCTTTATCAAATACGGTTAAAAATTCGTCTGCTAAAAACTACTAACTAACAGTAAAAAGTAATAATTAAATTAAAAAGCTGCTCTCCACGGATGCCGTGCCTTATACATCTCTCTTGAGTAGGCGTTTAAACTGCCTCAGGTACTCTGTTTCCCTTCATAAGATTGTTCCAAATAATTGCGCCACTACAGCTATAAAGCTATTTGTATAATAATTTGTTCGCGGCAATGGAACTTTTAGTTTATTCTCAGAGTCCCTTTGATTAGAGGCAGTATCTCGCCTCACAAAGTTAGAACTTAGATATTCTGAAGCCAACCCGTGCAGACACTTTTAAACCAACGTAGCTCTTTGAAATTGCTGCTGGCTTGCTAGAGTTTTCCAAAAAAGTTTTAACAGCTGATCAGCAACGAAATACAAATAACAGGTGTTTCTTCTGTCATCTGTTTATCTCATGCTGATGCTGATGTTTTGGTCACGAGAAGTTTAGCCCGGTACTAAGCAACAGCGGAGAGGTAAAACAGTGGTGAAGTAAAACTCTGCTATGGGTTCTTGTCTTTGTCATCACGGGTCATCTATGGGCTCTTGCCATTGTCATCCTTCTGGACAAAAGAGAAGAGACATCCGTTAGAAAAACGCAAAGATGCCAGATGTTTCTTCTCTCCAGCGACTACTGGTGCTTTGGTCACGAGACGTTTAGGCCGGTTGTACAGACACTTCACAATACCGCGCTTTATTGACTGCGAGTGGTGTGAATCATATACGCTAGGTACGGATCAGTATACGTTGGTCCCCTGTAGACACTGGCAGTTAGGCGGTTATCTGTTTCTCTGTAAAGTGACGTGTCAAGAAAGGGGATCTTGCTGTCATTCTCAATCTCCCAGGTGAAACGGATTGATGGATGTTGACTGTTTAGGTGTTGTAGGAAGACGTCAATTCTATCCTAATCCAGGACGCTGAAGGTATCATTATAAGGTGCGAACTCTTTTACTCCTCCATCAAATATCTACATGGAGAGATTTGTAAAAAAAAACCACGGATATCGGGCACCCCATGCCTGCGCAGTCTCGTATTGTACGCCTCCCTCGATAGGCATCGAGGGAGCCCTACAAGCCGTAAACCGAGGAATGACGCAGACCTGGTTGACCGCGCGACGCTAACACCAATTCAAATTGCGGACCTCTTGGATTTCGTATTAAGGTGGCTGAACACAGTTTTTGATACCTCTGTTTCATTTACATTTTTCTCTAAAACCCTTGATTCTTTGGTCACCAAAAATGGCAGCAAGCAAGTTAACAACACTAACTTCAACTTTTTGATAATTAAGCCGACGTATGTACCGTTGCCATAGCAACATGATCAAATATAAATAGGTGTTTAAAATCGGTTTTGTTTATTTGCAGAAAATCTAGTCATTAGATTTTCTTTATAATTTGCATGCAACAAGCTTGTAACGATACTCGCAAGTTAGCGCTATTTTAATAATAATTTAACAAACAGATCTTTAATTATCCCTCTTTGAAGGTTCACTGGCATATCTTGAATTTCCTTTGTTAAAGTTCAATTTTTTTCAATCCTCCAGTTACTTATTTCTTAAAGTATTTTCGTGCCAAATTTCGTGAAATTCTAATGAGTGGTTCTCGAGAAATAAGCGCCTCCGAGAAGTCAATTTTTCACTCAATCGCACTTTTTTCGACTTACTACGCATGCGCTGCATTTAACTGGGTTCTTTTAACAACAAAGAAATAGTAGAGCTGAGTTCTTTGCATCGTTACCTTTCTAACATACCTTTGTAATAAAAGAGTAAAACCATCAATTCAATACATTGTGTTCATTTGTGAAGAAAAAATAGTACAGATAGCGCAGACTTTGAGCAAATTAAATGATCGCTCTATTTATGCCATGTTTGTTTTTATGCAATACTTGTGCGCGCGCCAAAACTGTGTTCAGCCACCTTAATATCTACGCACTCCAGTGCCTCGACATCCATGGCTACTGGGGGTACTGTTGGGGCATTGAAGAACATCAACTGGGTGCTTTTATGCTTAGGTTGATGTGGAGACCAGTTTGCATTTACCTAAACGATACTACTGCCAAGATCAACAAAGTCAAGGTCTTCCAGAAAGGTGAACAAGGTCGCGTTGGATTTCTTTGTTTTCCACATCACCCAGTCGACTGCATCAAGAAACATGAATGGGGGAGAGGCTAGACTTGACGGGGAATAACTCTGTCAAGATGCCTTGAGGATATTCCATAGGTTCTCAGTGTGAACACTGTCAAAATTTTTCCACTCATCGCATTGCTCATTGAAGAGCAAATCCCCATCAATGCAGCGTCGACTTGTAGAAATCCTGCTTGTTCTTGTGTAAGGTTAACATCTATGGCTCTATCAATCATCTTGAGGAGGATTCTGCAGAAGATCTTGCCGTGAAATGATAAGAAGGGTTATGCCAAGCCGCTTGTCACGATTGCTGTGGTCACCCTTCTTTATAAGCTTGAATATGAGGCTCTTGCTTCACTCTTTAGGGAAAACTCAACTGTCCCCAACAAAGGAATTGTTAAGCACCGTGAAGGCTGTGGAAATATCTTCCTTTAACAACTCTGTCTGGACCAATTTCACTCTTGGAACTTTCCTATTCTTGATTACATATTTTTCTGTGTCTCCACCTCAGCCTGGGAAGCTGGGCCGGTGGTAAGAGCAATATCATTCGACGGCTCTGGGACAGCTCTAGCACCTATTTGAATTACTGAACCCATATTGAGGCTTGCTTCTTCCCAGTTATTATCAATTCTCCTTGCTTATGGCTGACTTAGTGTAGGTGTTGCTTTGATCACTCAGCTGCTTAGGGATCTTGTGCACTGTACTCAACTCTCCCTTAGCTGAAGCCGTCTTTGCTTCTCCAGGAAATTATTTCAGCAAGGGTCTCTTGTCTCTTCGGACACTCCTCTTGACTCTTTTATTATCGATATTGTACTCAGTCTGGAGGTATTTGCACTTAGCAGTTTGTCTTTGGTTTTTGTCTTCCCATAGACTTTCCGGCATGCCTCAGGTGTTAACCATTGTTTATCTTTCTTCTTTCGGAAATCTACTACACTCGCTAATGTTTCTTTATACGATTTCAAGATGCTGTCCCATGGTGCTTCAACAACGTCCTCATCTTCTTCGTCTTTATTTTAAGGTGCATTTCCTAAGCTCTATGGTAAACTGTCTTTAAATCTCAGGTGCACGGAGTGTGTTGACGTCGAGGACAATTTTCGTCGCTGTTTGGGGGAAAGTGTTACCGTCGTAGTTTCAGCCTGACCTTAACTATAACCAGGTGTTGGTCGCTACCGAGATCTGCACAAGGATAGTCTTTGATATCTCTACCATATCTTGTTAACGATGATGTGGTCAATCTGACTGACAATATGTCAATCTCGGAATATTCAACTAAATTTTTGGGGAAAGATGGCTCCACCTATAATGCATCTTTTGTTAGGAAAAAACTCAGCGAACCTGTCGATGGGGGTTCTTCAATCATGTCGCCCCACTGCACTCTCTCCCGCTGTTATCATTTCCAGCCCTGGTGTTTAAGTTTCCGGAGAGCAGTAGCATGGAATGCTACTGTATCAATCACTTTTTTCGCCTTCTTGTGTCTCGTTAATAAGCCGTAGCACTGTTTGCAATATC
>JAHPZR010013648.1:77500-84622 GCA_019787425.1 Platygyra sinensis
ATTTGTCCTTTTATAATTTTGATTTATTTCTTATTTGTTTTGAAAAAGTTAAAGCAAGTGAAGCAAAAAAGTAAAATTGTAAAAAAATGAAAGAAAAGATAAATGAAAAATCAAAATTAAATCTAATACTCCAGCCAAAGAATCCCCATGTTGTACTTGGATCCCGCGAAGCATTCTGGGTTAATTTGGCAGCCCTCGGCCATGTGGCAATATTCGGCCACGAACAAATTTAATTTCCGGACCAAAAAAATACTAGTGGCAGCGCTCGGCTGGGTGGTAAATTTAATTTTGATTTGATTTCATTTATCTTTGGTTTCATTTTATTCATTTTTTACATTTTACTTTCAATTGCTTTTACTTCTTTTTAATTGAATAAGAAACAAATCCAAATTTAAAAGAACAAAGATGATAATTACTACCTATTTGAATACTTTAAATGGCAGTTCTCGGCCCCCATACAGAAGTGATGATGCTGAATGGCGAAAATCCCTTACCGGTCAAAGTGAACGGAGAAGATCTTCCAATAACCGAAGTATTCACCTACCTCCGTAGCACTAGGAATCGCCTCACCAAGGACAGAGACGCCTTTAGAATGCTAAACATCGTGTGGAAGTCATCCTAGCAGAGCACCAAAACTAAGGTAGGACTGTACCAGATGCTGCGTACTTTCCACCCTAATTTACGGCTTAGGATGCTTGGAGGATGACTGAAAGCGACCTTAAAACAAATTGTCCACCTTACACACCAACAACCTTAGAAAACTCCTGTGAATATTCTGGCCGGAGACCATCTCCAACCAACATCTTCTCGCCCGCTGCAATCAAGACAGCATGGTCACCATCATCACGCGAAGACGATAGAGATTGATCGGACATGTGATGAGAAGAGCAGCGAACCAGGCAACATCTCCCACACAGCTCTTTACTTGACACCAGAGGGGACGCAGAAACGAGGGCGACTCAAGAACACCTGGCGTTGAACTGTAGAAGGGGAGCTCGAGACCCTTCATCACACCTGCACGAGGGACCGTTACTCAGAGGCTGACTCAGAACAGACAGGAGTGGGGTACCTTTGTTGCTGCCCTACATGGCAGCCGCCATAACTGGAATGTGTGAGTGAGTGAGTTGCTTGATGTTCGAAGACTACCCTTGGGCCTTTGAACTGATTATCATTTCGCGTTGCAATTGGGTAACCCTGTTCTTCGATATAGCTGGTGTGCTACGGCGCGTCAACAGATATCGTTTGACTTACATCAAAAGTTGGTAGTGGTCAGGAGAGTCTTTTGTCTTTTGATGGCCTTCCCTGCTTATAAAAAGGTTTTCACGGAAGCGACTAAAAGATTCATTAACACCAAAAAAGGAATTTACGCGCTGTAGTTTCCAAAGCTGACTTTAAAGTTTGGTCTACCTGTTCCCCTTCATTCGTCAAAGTGACACTCTCGACACGACGTATTACAAGCCAGAACTAAGGTAGTCTTTCGTAAGTTGCCGTAGCGTTGAGGTGATAATGTCGTCTCGTACTTTCCATTCTGCAGAAAATACTGTACTACGTAGAACGGAGTGTTCAAAAGGCCGTTTACCTCGAATGTCCCAATATTCGATGTTGAAACATTTTGATGTAATTTAAAAACTAGTCCCAAGCAAAGACCGTCTTAACAACAAAAAGCACAATAAGTGTAAAAACGCAATCTTAAAACAAAAAAATCACCATTTTTTAAAATTTCCAAAACCTATGTGTCAGAAACTGGTTGAAGTGGCAACATGATTAATCATATGGACATGGTAATTATACCAAAATGTTCGTAGATAAATTTTAGGACAAGTCAGAAATTGGAACGTCATAGCTCTTTCAGTGTAGGAGTTATCACGATTTTGCCGGAGGGGGGGTTCGAAAAGCCCCCCCTCCCCCCCCCCCAGTCTGAATAGGGTTAAACTATATAAAACGGAGTGTCCAAAAGGCCGTTTGTCGCGAATGTAAAAGTCGTCTGTCTGCTTAGTTGTTTTTTTTTTCGTACTGGATTTTGGTTTTCTAAAAAAAAGCGGAAAATTATTGTGCCTGCCTACAAGTGTCCTACCTACAAGTGTCATTACACATAGTCTATAAGTCTGCTATCTCTTAAGGGTCAACTGTTAATTTGGCTTGATACAAATGATTATAAAAAAAGAATAATAAACGAAAGTAGGGCGAATGTAATAATGCCGTCAACTTACTTACCCCAGAATGATCCCCCTCCCAAAGCTGGCCGCTTAGTTGGAGGAGATGTTGGTTTTGGTGAGCTAACACCAGAAGAAAATGACATCAATGCGTTCCGAGTATCATCTAATGGAGACGTGTAGAGATTCTGCGTAAACACCAGATTAGTCAGGATCGCCATCAGCGCAAGACAAAAAATTGCCTTGATATCGACGAAGAGGAACACAGTTCGGGTCACCATGGCTTCTGCAAACGACTGTTGAAATCTTGCCTCGCTAAATCTCATATTTATATCCTTATGAGAGCCCTACCAGAAAAATGAACGCGTATAATTATTGAGTCATCTATCAGTAAACAGTGAATAACAAGTTGAACTAGCCAATGTTTCTAAAATCATTTCAAGTCACGACATTCTCAGGTTTCACTTTGAAACTCTTTAATCAGTACTGTTTTATTTTGATCGGTTTACAAATAGCTATAGACTGAAACAACACGAAAAGGAAAAGAAGGATGATTGCTCCGGCGATCGACGCAGTTCCGATCGTCATCCAATGATGTCTTTTTTTTTTGGCTCTTTAACGACAAAATGACTACTTACGGAGTTTGTACACATTTCTTTTGTACAAAAATAATCGTAAAGTGCCCGAACACAAGATTTAATCTGACTACTGCAGTTTCACTTGGTAGCACATACTGTATTTTTTATTAAGATAGTAATTTGGTGATCCTTTCTCAAATGAGAGAAATTTAAATTCGTTACGAGCATGTGTGGAAGTTGACATCGCACCAGACGGAAGGTAAATACATAAAATCTACGCTTAAAATAAATTTCATTGATTTCAAATTGCATGTTCAACCAGTAGGTGCATGGTAATACTCGTGTAATATATAAAGCTTGCTAACCTCGAAAACAAATTTTAAGACATTTCTTTTATCGTAACATTTTTTTTCTTTCCTTACTCTGTGCAGTTGGCTTTGCCTATATGTTAGCGTGCCGTGCGATAAGTTAAATAGCTGGGCTGAAAAGTGGCCGCCCATCTTAAAAGTTAAAAAACGGATGAAAGCAAACGAATGATCCTGAAATTTCGTTTCCCAGTTAATAATGATTCCCCGTCACAAAAGCAGCAAACTAATAATGACGACCCTCTCAAAAATCTCAAATCAAACAAAGTCCATAAAACTTCCGCTGCCAGTATTTACCCGATCACGTCGATGAACTTGTGGCAATTCGGGAAGTTCAGACGACTCGAATTGAATTTTCAACAAGAAAATAGAGAAACTCCCGCATTTCTCGCCAGCGTGACGTGAATACGGAAACATGATTATTAATTAAACGCTAATTAGAGTTTTTTTTCATGAAAGATCAATGTTTTGACTAGTGTATTTCACCCTAATTCATTATTACCAAAATTTGACTTATGAAAACGCAAGAAAACACACAAGTGCCACACTATTTGCTTTTTTTGTCAGACAACGCACATGGGAGATTTGAAAAGATTTGAAAATAAAAGGAGTCGCTTTTTGTGGAAAAATTATATAAAGTTCAAGTCGGTTAATATCTGCGATAGATTAACTGAATGAAGAGGTGCCAATTCAAACTTTTACTAGGCTAAGAGGTGACTGGTTTTATAAAGGTTGACCTCATTTACTGTTATACATATTCACAAATTTAACAGAAGTGATTAAACTTGCCCAAGGAAAAAAAACTAAAACCACACCAAACCGATCGACTGATACGTACATGAAAACTATTTTTCAAGACAGAAATCTTAATGAGAGTTTTTCTCAGAGATAAGGGATTTGATGTTTAATATTCTGTAATTAGAATTCCCTTTGTTTATAGTATATGTTTCGTAACTCTGCCGCGATCGTATTGTAAAACGGACGCAAAATAGGGAAAGTAATCAACGCGATCCGACACATTGAAGGTGAACTAAATTCTAAAAATCTGTTACTTCTAGGTTTCAAGCTACGTATACCCAGTTTCATAAAGTCTTCTTTTCATATATGATTTTTAGAAACAGAGCCATGCATACATGTTATGGTTTCGTGAAGGTCAATCACATAACTTTGATGTAATAAAGATTGATGATGATGATGATGATGATGATGATGATTGTGAAGTCCTCGAATGCGTGCTTATATAGTTACTCTCTTACCTTTTTTATCTGCACCCCCTCAGTATTCACCTTCTTGTCACAAGTTTGCCTGAATGCAACTCATACGTTCCTCGCTGCATGTGTCGTTTCTGCCATTTTCCTTTCCGTCCACTCCTTTTAAGCCTATGAAAGGTAAATCACCGTGAAATCCTATTCATGCTACAACGTTCATTTTCCTGTCGCAGTACCGCGGCTCTCATGATTTTAGGACACGATGTACATGCCCGCCTTGTCATTTTAAAGCAAAGGCCCTAGCAAACGAGGGCACATTGATACCGACACATTGTTGCCGACACAAATGTTTCCCCGTTTGCCCGCGCGCGCAACATTTGTTGCGGACTCAAATTTTGTGCCCTGGATACAAAAAATGTTTCTGATTTTGTTCAGAAACATTTTGTGCCCGCAACAAATGTTTCCCAGTTTGCGCAGCACGGAAACACAACATTCATTTTGTGCCCCGCGCGTTTGCGCGCCCGAGAAACATCATGAGCAACAATGTGTCCGCATCAACTGATGTGTCCTCGTTTGCCAGTACCTTAAATTAAGCAAAACTAATCGAGCACAATGCGCATTCAAACTGGACAAATACTCTAAATGCCAAAAAGTAAGTTCCACTTTCCCATACAGTCTTAACCCTAACTGAGAGTTACGAAAATATCAGTTACAGCATGCATTGACGATATTTTGTACTCGCTGAGGGAAGAATAATTAGGAATTAAGTACGTGAGAATGACTTAGAGCTACATTATAACACAGTCGAGCCCAACTAAACAGTAATGATAATAATTAGGATCTGAATGATTGCACGCGTCAAGGCAGTCCTAAAGACATTCCGAGAAACTCCGAGATAAATCCCGCACTCCATGATATCACGACCATCGCTCCAAAGAGTCTCTGGAGTGGAAAAGAAAGATACTTAACATAATTGAGGTCTTTTAGAGCTTCTATCACGTATCGTACGCTACTTGTTTCTCCAGTATTCGCTTTGTTTCGCTGGTTTCTGCCCAGTTTCAAGCTAATATGAATGTTATTTTCCCCAGAGGGCTACAGTCACGAGTCCTGTATCGAATATTAAAGAAGCATGATCAAACAAACATTGAGACATTTTTTTTCTTTTCCATCTCTCTTCAGCAGCAAACCGACGCCGAAATGAAGAAAATGTCTCGCCATTTCACTTTTACTCGATACACGACAAACATAACATAAACTATTTGAATTGCGAATTGGCCTCAAATTAAACAAGGAAGGAAAAGCTATTCAACGAAATGACGATTTTCGACATTCACCTCTGCTAACCTGGCCCCGGTTGTTCAAAGGCTGGATAACGCTATCCAGCGGATAAATCGCTATCCAGTGGATAAATGTTAACAAAACAAACCACGTTATCCACTGGATAGCGATTTATCCGCTGGATAGCGTTATCCAGCCTTTGAACAACCGGGGCCAGATTGTTATCGCTAAGTTAAACTTGATTGGCAGCGCGCCACAGAACAAACATTTCTCCGTGTACATTGTGCTAGTGAAAACTCGTAATTCTAAAAATGTCGCTAGTGTAACTCCTGCGTAGTTGTAAAAGTCATTAACGAAGAACAAATTCTTCATGTTGTGTCGGTTTACGGAGGCAGGTAAAACCATTACTGAGCTTTCTATTTTTACCTTCGCTCTCGACATGCTTAGTCACTGCACTTGGTGCTCTTGTAAATAGTGTGACAGTTAATTTATTCGAAATCCTTGATTATTTTCATAGTCTCGCGCTGGCAAAGAGTGTCGAAAATATGAAAAGCAAAACACTTACAGACTTCCTTTAAAGCCTCACCGCTTCAAGTCCTATCACACTGAGGTGCCTGGGTTCGGAAAATTACGTCTGCCTTTCTTTGAAGGGGGAGATGCACAACTCTTGAGGAAAGATCTAGAGTTGAGAAAGTAGTATTGGTTCCGCTATTTAGTAAAACAAAATCATTGGGAGGAGAGTTTCGACGTTAATTTAGTGAAATTATGCGGAAAGAAAGGCTCAGAGCTGTTGTAACCAGAATGAAATGAGCGATAACCATCGAAACTCGTGGTAAATTTCGCCTTCTATGAGCTATGATTTTATAGCCTTTGAGAGCTACGTCATCGACAAACTAAAGTTTAAGTTGGCTATTTATGCGATGATTGCAAAATGATAAGCTTTAACTGTTGACCTTAAATTTTGTAACTTACCTTTGTTGTCGTGACCACTTTTTTTTATTTCAGAAAAACTTGGATGCGATTTTATGAAGCTATCATGGCACATGTTTCCCCGCCATATATAATTACACTGGTTCGCAAGCGTAAACTCTTTCTCGATACTGTTGGTGCCTATTTCTGAGTGGCAAAGTTGATTGCCATCATCAAGTCTAATCGACAACATTGTCAAACGATGAAACAAAATTTAACAAAGACTTCGCGTTCTGGCACAGGGAAGTAAGTGTCTTCGCGCGTGGCAAGTTAGGTAAGTCTGCTGAAAAATGTACAGTGGTCGCCTTTTTTTTCCTTCCATATTTACTGGCGCCCACCATGAGTTCCTGAGCCCACTAAATGGAAGACGGGTCAAGAGTGAATCCTGAGACTGGGAACGACAGCCAGACCACCAGCGTGGCCATCTTAATATGTTGGCGCGAATTTTTGCGCGTGGCTTTAAATAAGGGTTGTTGAGCAAATGTCGAGATGGCTGGATATTGAGCGAGACGAAGTCGAGTTCCATAAACACGCAAAAAAGAGGTCAATTTCTAGCCATTTTGACCGAATA
>JAHPZR010013649.1:0-21843 GCA_019787425.1 Platygyra sinensis
ATAGCCCTTTTCACGGTTAGTTTTTCTCATTTGCATTACAATGTAATCCAACGTGGATGCGAGGCAATTTCAAGCTAAAACTGCAAAACAGCCCGAAATTGCCTCGCATACATGCTAAATTTTATTGTAATGCAAATGAGCAAAGGTAACCGTGAAAAGGGCTATTTCAATCGACTTAAACGCTTTGTTATGCTTTCATTTCTTTTTTATTGATTTAGCCCAACAATTAATATGATAGAAGATATAAAGAGAACATGCAAAACGATTATAATCACGTACACCAAAAAGATGCAACTAGATAAAAGCTATAGAAAGGACCAACGAAGAAAACTTAGTGGTGGTATGACGACAGAACAATATTGGAAAATTCACTTTCTGGTGAACAAAGTCGCTAACTCGTGAATAGGTGCAAATCGGTTGCTTGCAATCAGGTCACGTTTAAGATGTTCTAGTGATCCCGAAGGATCCAGTTCGAGATCAAAGGTGTATAAATAAAGATGCATGAAGTGACTAGAAGATAGATTCTTGAGCAGATATTCTTGCTATTATCGTGTTCAATTTACTCATTTACTCAGCGTTAAACATGGTACGAAACTTCGGATTGCTCGCTTGATTTGCACTGACTTGAAAGTTTATCAAAGTAAAACCGGAGAATATCTGTAGCTCAGGCTCAGGCTCTCTAGTCGAGTATGGAGCGAAGAGAGCGCGGGAAAACTCAGCGGCTGTCGGGCCCTTCCAGCAGGCTTCTGTTTACAGGTTGTGAACAGGATATGGAGCTGTATTCGAGGTTCGAGCTTTCCTACGAACCAATGTAATGTACTTGTTTTCATGTGTAGTGCACAATTTAGCATTTCCAGGACAGCGTTCTCGCCGGGCTGAGAGCTAGGCCTTCCCGCCGTTTTCCGGTGATTGTTAAATTATACGCAGGTACTGAATGCGTTTTCTTTGAGAGGTTATACGTACGCTTTACTATTTGATTTCATTGTAGACTGGTGTCGCAGAGGGAATAATGTCTGGCTGTCGCGAAGGACGGCCACAACCGGAAATCGTAGCTAATAATTTCCGTTTGTACACTACTCAGAGGTCTTTAGGTATGACCGTTACGCGAAACACGGGCAACCTTAACGTTAGAATTGAATTGACACCCTGAAGAAAGCAGTAATGCAGAAATGTCGGTTGTTTTATACTGCCATTAAGCGTCTTTAAAGAATATTTTAACCTTAACTTGACCTTAACGCTAACCTACGATTGGCATACAAAAATGAGAATGCCCAGTCGCATGATTTTCTTTCGGTGTTTCTGAAGACATTTTTATACGCTATGACTAGTACTGCCGTGCAGAATCTCCGAATGAACTCTGATGACAAATTATATCGACTATGATACTCAAAGTTAATCACAACTCTTTGGCTTATAGATGTTTCCTAGACGGCTGCCAAACGAGATCTGCACCCGCTCAACGGAGACGGTATTAAGAGGTAAGGTCTTGCTATTCCTAGTTCAAATATTTCTGTTTAAAAACAACCTGTGACGAATGTATCGTCTCTCAAGGATTGCTGGAACACGACCATGACATCGACAGTATCATAGGTATCTAGTATCATATCATATCATATCATGTACAGATTTTGATCTAAACAGACCAGAGTTATGAGCTGATGTCACGATTCTGTAGTTTAGTACTGATCTAAATTATTGGGGCAATACATATGGTTTGTTACTTTTTTTGATAAGTAGTGTCTTTTTCTTCATTCCTACCCTCCCCTTCCTGTCGTTGGGAACTGATTACTACTGTTTCACTGATTCATATCAGTGAGACAGTAATGGCCACTCATTCAGAAGATTTGTCGCTTTCTCCTTGTAGCTCTTTACCCTAAATGCCCAGGATAAGCTCTGGCGGGACTATTTCATCTATATAATTCTAGAATTTATTTTGTATTGTAATTGTTCCTCCAATCCCTAATAATACAGTATTATTATTCAAAAGGAAAAATAAACATACGATACAAATTTGTACACTATGGGGAAATAATATAATGCTCCATTATCTCAGCTCAAATCGTGAAATTATAAAACATTAAAGCAGTTCGTGTTATAACTCTAGAATCTTCTTCTCCTGGACGAATCATATTGTTTCTAAACTGCAATGCACGAAGACCACTTAGTGCAACATGCTTTGAATGGGACATAAAATAACATAGTGGCGAAGTATTTCGTTTCCATTTCGTTCGAGCCAGCTCGAAGGGCCGTTCTCTTAAGTATTTGTCTGATGCCACGTTGCTAATCCCGGATGATAGTGCTAATAGCACTAGAATAACAAAATGAAAGCTCCTAAGATATATTGTGGCCGAATTGGGGCAGCCCTGAAAGCTTACAAATTCATTTACTTATGGTGGTCATAATGAAAGAAGGGACCGATTTTCAGAACTGACTTTTCTTTCACTTCCATACCTTGTTTTGTTTCGTCTTGAATTGTTGAGCCAAAAGTGCAATCTCATCGTGCAACAACGGAAATATATGTCTGCATGGGTCGTGCTTGCTTCTTATTTTCTTAAATCAACGGCTGTGCTCTTGTTGGCGGCAATGAAAACTGGGTAATCCGCTCCCTCATAATTTATAGTTTTTTTTTTCTTTTTTTCCTTCATTTCCTTGATTCGTGACTACAACCGGTTTTTCTATTCCGGAAGGTATGCATCGAACGTGGAAAACGAAGGGTCGAGATTAGAGAGACTTAGAGCCCGACACATATTGGATTCACCAACTCTGTAGCTTAATTATTTGCTGATTTTTACTGACTTATTTTATTAATGTTAAATTGCTAATGAAGCTATGTACGTACAAAGCAAATGGATTATGTATGTTGCAGGAGTAACAAGAAGAACGTCTGACATGGAAATGTGTCCAACTTTAAGACATGAAGTAATTGGATGGAATCCCAACATGAACGTGGGCCTGGATAAACTCCCTGTAGTTTTCGGCTACCAGTAAACATTTCATAGATATTCAGTAAATTCTGATCTTTGAGGTTCAGTGTTAACGATTAATTTAGTTTCGTTGCATGAGCCAGGAGGATCTCTCTGTCGATAGTAGTTGCGTCACAAGATGGCCTCGACCGGAAAAACGTAGAAGAAGGTGATACTTTCCGATCAATCCATATAATGTTTATCAGTTATATCATTGCTACGTGAGCCTTTAAAACAGTTTTTTTTTATATATCTAGTGCGTGCCTGTAAATAATTTCATAACTTCCCTGAGCTAAACAAGTGAACGCACAAGGAGCTTTTCTTGCAATTCCGACATAATGGCGCTTCTCGAAACTCCTGGAGATAGAGTAGGTCTTTAAGTGGCTTGAAACCTCGGAATGGGCTTTTTTCTACAACTGTTTATACACACTATAGGAATGCATGTAGCATTACCCCGTTGAAGTGATATGCGAAGCCTCTTAACCTCAGAGTGTTTGGCGCAGGACAGGGAAGGGAATCCGGTCTGTCGACTTAATATTAAGAGGTACGTTCTGTTGAGTCTACAAGCTACTAACTGTGTTCCGATAACTTCAAACTATGGTTGTTAGAGGGGACCAAGGTACATCTAAGACTGGCTTCACGTTTGTAAAGATATAAGGCATGGTACATGCATATTTTGATGTAAACACTTGACAGCCTGGGTTTGTCGAGGGTTGTTAGGATCAGACAGTTTACGAGCAAATTGTGCAAATATATAAAATGTTTTAGGCCTCGGGTATAATATTACCAGGAGCTTTGCGACCTACATTTTGAGGTAAAAGATGAACTGTGAATAGAGAGGATTTTACAAACACATAACTTTTGTTTTCTTTTTTTATATTATTTTATTTTAGCAACTGGCATTGAAGTTAATTGTCGTAGCAAAAGATGGAACCGAATGGCTAGAATTACAATTTAAGTGTTATGCTTTTGTTTAATAATTATTCTTTACAGTGTAAATTACATGATAATATGTATAATAAGTTTCATCGTGCATAAATAATAAAGCTTGATATTGGTTAGGCCAATGCCCGAACCTCGGTTCCTAAATTCTGCTTTTACCATCTCAGTATAAATGTTCTTCTTATATGTTCTTCAAACCCCAGAATGCATTGATCCAGAGCTCGATCGAGAGATGCACAAGTTCTTCATCATTGTAACATAACCACAACGATCGGAAACAAACAAGAACAAAATTAAACATTTGTTTTTCCTTCGATGATGAAATCAAATTAATTCTTGTCCGTACTTCATATAGACCATGTAAACCGACTCTCTTTACTCCGTTTTCATTTTTTTTCGATGGCACTGTGGGGCCAGAACATCACGAACAAAAGTCCTTCACTGTAGCTGAACATTTTCGTAATGAACATGGATTTTTTTTCTAGCTTTGAGACAGGGATAAAATCTGGTTAGTGTAGCTATTTACAGGGTCGGTTGAAGATTTGATGGTGCACGGGAAAGTCACTATTAAACTTTGTTATGACTGCATGACGGAACCTGGTGCTATGGATTCAGAACCTACAGATGTTCTGGTTATGTTGTAACACGAATTCAAGGAACTAGGCTAAGTTTTGCTTAACTCTTTTATGTACAAAGTAGTCTCTATGCCAAAAAAACTAACTTGATAGCGATTTTAGTCCGTAGAGAACGCTGAGCAATACTAAGCAATTAAGGCAGCTACCAACGGAAGGTGAACATTGGCCAAGATCTCACTGAATTCCTCGCCTCGGTTCAACAATAAGAATGATTCCGAAAATTTTCCTTTGCTTTTTTAGTTAGCTAAATTTCGTCATGATTACACGGCTAGGTATAGGTATGGACTTAAAATTCAAAAACAAGTCAGAAGTCACCGACTATCTATTGCGGCCCAGATGATCCACCGTTACGCCATTAGTGATTGCCTTCATATTGTTCCATTATACTAAGTGTATTTGAATTCATTTGTTTGCACATTTGAAGTGTTTGTTACTAGACGGTGTTATCGGCCTTAACCATTCTGCACAAGTGCTTAAAGTACCGAAACTTCTTGGCTATAAAGGGATATCTGTTTATCTTTCCACTCACTCTCTTGGAAACTCTTAGGGTCATCATTCAACTAGCAAACAACAGACTAATGCCATCAAACTCGACGAGCACAAAGTCCAGATTTTTCAGTACTAGGGTAGTCAACCTTGATTCAGATAACTTAATGTTTGGAGTCAAGCATCCCCAAAAAACGTTTAAAAGAGCAACAACCTTGTTCTACCAGAACGATAGAAGCATGAATTCGTTTAATTTTCGGCTTGTTTCTCAAACGGATCTTATACGGTGGTATGCGCAGAGTTGTATATAAAAGGCTTGTCATTTACTCTGGTATGAGTCACAAGCCACTGGTCCTACATCTGTTGTGCGAGTCTCTTTTGCGTATTCGTAGGTTGCATAGTCATATACTGAGCTGAACTATATGTTGCTGTTGAGCCATCATTTTGAGAATTTAGACTCATTGAATTTCGAATCGAAGATCCCTAATGGTTTTAGTGTATATTGCTTATACTCAGTGTTGTACCTCGAAGCCACACGGCAAAAGTTAAGCGTCTGATGCCTCAACTTGGTAGGACTATAGCTTGATATCAAAAATAACAATAGCAAAGTAAATAAAATAGATACGAAAGATAATTTCTTGTCAAACTTTTTCTTCTCAAACGAAGTGGGTATCTCTCAGTTGTTACATGCTTGGTAGCTTCTGTGTCGCAGTCGAAGTTTAGAGCATCAATCACCATTCTGTGAAGAGGAGCCTGTGAGAATATTAAGGAATACAATCAAAAGAAAATCCGGATCAAAGATACTTAGCAACGAAGTAATGAGCAAAAAACGAAGCAGATGGTATAGAATATGGACATATATTCATTTCAGCATTCTTTGCAGAGGTTCATTTATGCTTTATGCAGGTGAAACTGATATCTAATCTATCTATTGGTAAAATCGACTCAGATTGTCTTTCTTCTGGCCAGTGATATACTTTACTATGCGTTGTCAATGGCTCAGAGAGTTATGACAAGAAAGAGAATCTATCTGGACCCGGTATTGGTCTCTACGTTGACTAATCTCGTTTTTTTTATCTCTCTCTCTCTTTTCATTTGATATTCTATCATGATGTAGTCTGATTTCGGATAAGGATGCAGCACAATATTCTTGACCATTCTTTAGCAATATTATTATTGTCATTCCTGCCTATGGGCAATAAAAATAGAAAGCATTTTACCTTCCCTGTTTTCAGTTCTCTGGTTCCTATTTTCGTTTTGCTTTCGTTTGGATTTTTTGAAGCATCTACTCCATGAAGTCAAACAACGTGCAGCGTGTCTGACAAAACGTGCTTTAGCTACGAATCCTATGCGTTGTGCATCGTTTACTTGGATTTCCGTTTGTAGCCCTTCTTGGTTCTCTTCTTCTTTATTCATAACTTCTTTTATTCGCCATCCCTTCCTGAGTTTCTGGATGTAATTCGTAAATTTAAGATTCTAGAAAAGAAAATTAAAATCGATAATGATGAATTTCTGAATTCAATCAAGTTCATGGCAACTCTGTAGTGTTGTCTTTTGGACCAAATCTGTCTATACAGTTTTCATCTGATTACTGGGAGCTTCTTCTATAGTAGATGGTCTATTGTTTTAACCCACGAACTTATCAATATAATAATCTACACGCTTTCTTTAAAAGCTGCATCGAAACAACAAGTAAATATCTTATTAACGTTGTACCATAAAATGATATCGTTAATATTTATTCATGAAGTCTACAAGTGTTATTTCCTGCGGAGCGACGAATTTCATAGATTACACTTAACTATTGTTGTTACCTCGTGATCATAAGTTCTGGAATCTTTTCCAATGGCTAGTACTTCTGACTGAGCAAATGGAGCACCCTTGATAAAGCTGAACACAAGACAAGCCATGGCAAAGAACGTAAGCAAGAATCTTGGCCCCATTTTCGACAACGCTATAGAACGAAAAGTTACAACGTGTCAAAAAGTGGATCACAAGGAAACGTTCCTGTGTCAATTATGCCTTCTGTACGTACAAAGGAACACGAAATGTGTGTATTAGTGGAATAATCAGAGCTCCCTTACCAGGTTGTTCGCTTAGAATAAACTTTAAACCGGAGCAAAAAGTAGTATTCTTGGTATTCTTCAGTATTTCTTGTTAATTAGAACGATATGTATTTTTGCAGCCCAGGATTATCAGTGGAATTTAGTTGGAATGTGCTTCCGCTTCATTCACTTCGCGTTCGTAGTTAAAAAAAAAAACAACAAAAATTGATAAATATGTTGTTCCTGAGGGAATGGTAATAGACTTGAATTCTCAAGATGTCGGCATGCTAGTAGTTCCTTATTTAGAAGCAATGCTGTTTGCTGTTTTGTTGTTGTTGTACTTGTTGTTGTTGTTTTTTTTTTTTCGTGCAATTTTATGAGCTGTGTGATTTTGTGTTGCACTTTTCGAAGTGGTCTTAACCTTGAAGTTACGGACGAAATTCCAGTGTGTGAACAGGTGATATCTGTTTATCGGTATTTTGCAAAACGAAATTTGAGATTATTTTGCAAATTGTTGTTGTTACTGTTGTTCCAAGTCTAGAAGAAAAAACGTGACTGCGAGCACATTTAACAAGCATATCTCTGCGGTTTAGAAGCTGTTTCTGTGACCTACGCCGGCAACAATTTAAATCATTCATCATCAATTACTTTGAGTAACTAAAAAGACTGCCTGTCATCCAGCAGTGCTTTGCCTCTTGAAACATGTGAGAGAAATGCGGAATTTGAGCTGTATATTTATAGGAACGTCGTATCCGCTGCTGCTTAAAATAGGAAAATAAGGCCGATGTTATTCAACAGAGTAATGTTAAGGCTTCGATATCGATAGAGATCGTATCTTGACATCTAGCCAAGTTGGATGGCAAAAATGAACGCTTCAGACGTCAGGATTTCAATTATAAAGTAGCTATAAACTGATGATATTGACATCCTCTTGGCTGATGTTAAACATTTTTAGCCACACCAAAAGGAAATTGCAAATTTCCAGCACAATTTCAAGACAAGTTCCTCTAATAATCTTCCTTTTATGATGTGGAATTTATACACAGGAAGCTGATGGACACCCGAAATCATCAAAGTAGACTATCACTGACAGCGGAGAGTCCTGACGGCAGGCGGTAAAACTGTTCTCGTTGTACCAGTTGACCTTACTGTATTTGAAGACTTTGAAGGTTGACGGACAGAATTCAGAAAATTCAACTCTTCTCACTTGACCTCATCAAGGCTGTTATCATGAAAATTTAAACTTGTTTATGCAGTTTGTTACTTACTTGAGGGCCACTTCGAATCAAGTAACTATAATTACACACTTCCTTTTGTGTTTTCTTTTAATTTTCCCCCTCTTGAGAAAAAATGGACTTGCCACTTTAACTAGGCGGAGAGGGTCCTTTCAAGTAATCGTTTACATCCCTATTGTAACTTTTAGGATGGCAAGAAGTAATGAAGCTTACAACTGATGTCTTATTCTAGTACTGTTACAACGTTTCTTGAAAACCTGCACTGAGCGGATCAGTTATCTGTGTTTGTTTGTTTTGTTTGTTTGTTTTGTTTTGTTTTGTTTCTTTGTTTGTTTGTTTGTTTGTTTGTTTGTTTGGTTTTTTTTTTTTTTTGCACGCAGCTGCAGGAGAAAAAGTGATATACTACAATATAGTCTTAAAATAGTGACGGATTTCCATTTTTTTTCTTTTGTAAGCCATCACAGACGGAAGGTCTTCGGTGTCCGCAGGATACAGGAAATCCCAGGGACAAATAAACCCCAAATGTTGTCATCCTTGCGGCAATAAGATTCAATGTAACATTTTTTAGATCCACTTCGCAAGAGAAACGCAGCCTTAAGAACCTAAGCAACCTATGGAGACCAGCCAACATAACCATCAGACAGTATTTCTTCGAATTGACGTGATGGAATTTGGCATGAAATGCAAGAGAATGTTTGGGTATTTTATGTGGTTACAGTGAGAAATGAGAATGCCTGAAAGCGATTCTCTTCCGTCATCATCAAACGGCGACAGCGAAGACAGGTGACAATTCGAGCAATTTCCGCTGCCTGTCAACTTGGCCCTTGGTTGGTCGACGTTTTAGTTCCTCCAAAAAGTGGTAGGACATATGTTGGACAATAGTACTATTTCTTTATTTAATTCCCTTGCCTCTTTAAAGAGCTCTGGTTGTGCACAGGAATTTAATTTACAAATGATCAATTAATGCGGTGTTGGTTCGCTACACAGTCAATGACAGCAGTTGAAGGAAATTAAGAAAACATGTTTACGCCGTGTTAATTTGTGTCAGCACTTTGTTATTAAAATGACCCAAACGGCTAATTACACCATATTTTAGAAAGGCGAAAACAAAATTAACCAATAAAAACAAAACAAAAAACGAAATACGAAACGTTGCGGTTTGCAACTAAAAAAAAATAATAAATAAGACAAACAAGTTAAGTGATTTAATTAATACAGCGCTTACTGACGTACAATACATAAAGACATAAAAAGCAGATATCAAAACCCTAGCAAGTGTATCAATGTACCTACGTTTTTAATAATCAGAGGATTTCAATATACTGTAGTCATGGTCCATTTCTAATATATCAAATAGCAATTTGCGGGGAACTCTCTTGAAAGCTTTCTTTGGAAGATTCGTTAGATAGCTTGGTATCTTATTCCACAGCTTTACTCCAACCCGAGAGAAAGTTCTAATTGTTTTGTATTTCTTGTCTAGAACTTTTAAAGTGCCACTGAAACGAAATTTTCGTATGTGAGATTTTTGCTTAGTAATAAAGTTTCAACCTTACTTGGAAACACCGCAGACTGTTTTTTCGCATACGGTAAGCGAAAACTGCTTTTTCAGCCGTTCGAAGTTGGCTGGTTAAGCCCAAAATTGGCGGCCATCTTGGCGCGGCCAAAAGAGCCTAGTGACGTCACTGGTTGTATTAGTCTCGTGCCGCGCTGAAAATTTAGAGTGATTATGGGAGAAGAGGATACTGTTCGAAGCCCCCAAAAAAACATCTTAAGGACATCTCAGAGCTTTAAATCAGATACTAACAGTAGCCTTAGCCATGAAGAGGTGGAGAGGCGATCCTGGGGCTTTTCAGTCTATTTTATAATTGAATAGTTCCAAGATAATTTATGAAAGCAAGCACGCGAGTGCGAGTTCTGAAATCGCAAAATGCTCGGGACACTTAGTGAAATGGCGAGCACTCAATTAAACAATGTCTACACTCATAAAGTAAAAAAGACCTGAAAACAAGAGAAAGCGGCTTTTGAAAATATTATTCGGGTGCTGGTGCACGAATAGCAGCAACAACGCTTCAAGTTTTCGAGTCGCTTTGCCTCAAGGAAACCAGATGCTTTGCGAGTTTCACCGCGGACGAGATTGTGTTATGGTGACCTTTATCCAGTTGTATCTGCTACATCCTACAAGTTATCACAACATCATCAATTAAAGAAACCCTCTACTTTTATGTGGAGGGAGCGAATTTGAAACTGTAAAGGTAAACTAAGCTGCCATGACCCAACACGTATGTTTTCAGGAAACGAAAGAAAGCGTGACAATGTCGGCGGCGAAAAGTCATATATGCAAATTAGTTCGAATTCTGTTTTTAAAAAGGAGTGAAAGCTTGTCACGTTTTAACGAATTGCTTTGAACTTGAGTACTATTAAACGAAGATCATAGACATAAGTACGCGCTAAAGAACTCAAAGTAATCCATCGGTCGTGATAAACATTGCAATTGGGAGATACGCGTAAAAGAGAAGCGAAATTCCCACTTTGTTTATAGTACACTGACTGACACGTATGCGGCGATAATCGAGCGATAAAGCGAACCCTGCTGTTGATCACAATTTTCAAAGATATTCTCTGTCTACCATAACAACTCTCCCGGATTAGAAACATAAAAAGATGCCCTCTGTATGCAAAGAAGTACTCCACTCAAAGCTTGTGGACCATTACTAACTTCGTAATTGTGCGGATGGCTGAGGCGCTTACTTCTTTTAACGCAGTAAAGTTTGCGAGGATCCGGGGCGAGGATATATTTGAACCTTGTTTATAGACCTTTGATAAACGTGAGAATCCAAATTCCGGAACCAGGCTGAAAACAGACGACGATATATCGTGTTTAGGCTTCAGGATGTGATATAATAGTTGCCATACTCGTCTTCGAAGTCTCCAATCGAGTACTCAAGATGTTCGAAAAATATAGTAAGCTGTTATAATCTGCAGCATTCGTTTTGGTGAAGCTACACTCTTTTGCGCCTTCCAACGTTTATGATGTGAATTTACTGTCAAGGTTGGACAGAAACTACAGGGTAAAAAACTAGTAGGTATCGACAATATGATGAATAATCTTGAATAAATCAAGTGAAAACAAGAGAGAATCTTTAGCGCTTCCATCGTGAATACAACCAGTGACGTCACAAGGTCCTTAAACTCGGTTCCAGAGCCCGGACACAGTTATGCTCCAAAAAGACGATTTCGGCAGCTAAAAGAAGCACTTTCCGTTAGGATTTGAAAGAAATAAAGATCACCACCATTTTAAGCACGTTTGAAACTACAAAATGGGCTAATAAAAGAAAGTACGAAAATTTCGTTTCAGTGGCACTTTAACATAAACCTTTTCAGACATAAACGATGGTTTATTGTATGAGTGGATATTAGACGTTTTTTCTCCCTTGTTGTGACATAACTTGGCTAGTGGGGGGCTTATCGGAACTCCGGTATGATGCAATATCATACCGCGTTCGAGCACAGATCTACTACCATGGTCAAAAATGATAATTTCCATTTTCACACCATCGTGGCACTTTTTGCAGAGGAAGGTCCCCTATCATACAGCGGACCTTTGAATGTGTTACCTTTGTGTTATTTATCTACTTGTCTCGCCCCGCAACGACAGCTTTCAAGCTATTTGCGAGGCAAACTCTCACTTTCATATTTTTGTACTAAGGATAAAGAATAAAGTGGTAAGTGGAAAAATAAAATGAAATCTTTTACAGTGCATGACAAGGAAGAAGTTGCCAGATGGCGTAGTTATATGGACACAGATACAGTATGCTAGGCGTTTAGAAACTGCCACTACGGTTTGGGTACATTGTATATATATGTTCAAAGATTGCAGTCGACGTTAAAACAGAAACATGATTCCAGAAATTGTAAGCTGAGTTTCTCAAGTTTCGAGAGATTCTATGATTTAAAAGGAACGTTGGAAGTCCAAAACATCGACCCTCCCTCATCTCTTATGTTATCATGAATTTCGTTTGATTACTTCTTGGTCTGTTGCTATCATACTTTCCTTTTTCATGTATATAGTAAACAATTTTAAATGAATTGATTTAACGTAATAGATAATAATTAAAGCTAATTCTCCCTTTGGGTCACCCTGTAAGTCGCGACAAAATGGAATTTTGTGGTCGTAAATGGCTTAAACAAAATCAAATTTGATTACATTTGCAAATTATAGTCAATTAATATTTACCTTTTAAGAGTTTGTGGTCGGTCCTCCTCGTTCTCTGCACACCTCTACCCGAGTTTCTTAGATCATAAGCTGCTTCTGTCGCAGTTAAAATACTTTGAGGATTTGTAAATCCTCCTTTTATTTAGCAGGTATCAAGACCAGCATATTCAGTCCGCTTTGACGGCTTTGATACTCAAATCTAATTGGTCCTCACATGACAAGATGGAACACGTCACTAAGTTGCTGGGGGCGTTTCCGGGGGCGTTATTGTGGGTCGTCTTCAAACCCTGTTTCCGATTTCCCCTGCAAAAAGAGTTTATTTACAATGGAAAAGTATTTATACGCGTTGCAACAGAACAAAACGAAGCCACATGAGGTGACAGATGTCGCATCTCCAAATTGTCGTGGAGCAAGTCATTGTCAGATCAGACCAAGTGGAAAAACCCCTCGCAAGTTTGTGGATGTTAACTTTATGGATATTGGACTCCGAAAAATACTCTCGCGTTAAAGTCGACAATGCGAAAATTAAACTTTAGGTGGCGTAGTCTGAAGATCGTACTGTACTGTGATTATAATCATAATGAAGATATGTCCCGACATATGCCTTTTTGATATCGTGACTTTTAACGGTGTGTGTCAGGAATTTAGTAGTAAATGAAGACAGGAATTTGTGCCTCGTGACTTAGTTGTGAAATCTGGATTGACCTTTCAGTTATTCAGCATTCAAGGTGCTTCCAGTGTCGTAAACATGTTCTTGAAAGTTGACAGCAGCTCATCCATTTAAGTACAGTATATCTACTGTTTTAAAATTAGACTTTTAAAGGCTAATTTTAGCTCAAAAGTAGATTGCAATCTTTGTCCTATGTTTAGGAAGGATTTTTTAAAGCAGTTGTTAGATCTGCCCACATCATTTTTGTTAACAAAAGTCACTTTGAGACAGAGTTGTATTTAGATATTACTAAGTTACACAATTGCGGTATATTTCTCGAAAATGAAGCTGGATTGTCGTGGATTTATCGAGATTTTCATTGGATACACGGCTACCAAAAAAAATCGTCTCTGACGACATCCTTCAATCATCGCAAACTTTGGAAGCATTTTTGTGGTCAATATTTTCAATTCCAGTTGCTTCCAATTTTGCCATGTCACTTCCACTACCTCGAACACCTTTGGTCCTTATGTTCAGCCAGACAAGAATAAAAAGTTTGTTTATCATTTCAAGGATATGGCAGTGCGATACAATTATATATTTGGTTTCTCCTGAAGGGAATTCCGGATACCTCGATCAACATGTCTAGAGCATTACACCGGAAATCTTCCTTGTGCGCAGGGTTAAGATTAGTTGCTCCCAGTGATTTCACCCATGGGGATTTTCAGGGAAATCTCACTGTTGATGTCTGGAGTGGAAAACTTAGCGTGGTCATTCACTTGAGCACTATTAAGCTTTCATGTGGCACTGAGACAAAACATACTTAATAGAGATGAATTGTTATTAAATCCGACAACGTTGGTTCTTGATTGTTTTGTTCGCTTTTTTGGCCTTGACCGTGCACAAAACTGAATAGTTGCTTACTTCTGACTGAGGAACTAACCAATAGAAACGCTTTGGTTACGTAATGCACGTGAGTGCATGAGTGCAATAAAAAAAGATTGTGCACGGTCGTAGACCTTCAACATAAATATTGGCATTTTTGTTTGCTCCGTTGATGTTGGCTTCATAACTATTCCGGCCCCTATGATAGCAGAATGTTTCATTAATTTTGTCGACAGATAATATTTTGGTCCCATCCTGCCACATTAACGACAGTAACAACATTGAATCTCTACTGATTTCTTGTAATTCATTTCAATAACATTTTGTTGTTCCATTTTCATGTTCTCATTCTCTGGCTTATTTATCCATTTGTTTATCTAATTGTTTATTTTATTGTATCTCTGTATGTAAATTATTTATACATTTGTTCTGTAATCTTTGCTGTTAATTGGGGTTTTAACATGGTTGTCACTAAAATTCAAACTAGAAAATTATTGATCCTCCTGAAATTTTACTTTTATGATGTATAAGAGCAGCTGAAAACTAGTATTCATACTACTTTTCGCGCAGAATGGGTCCTTGGTTTTGTGATAGACTACGCTTGAATTTCTAAGCTTTTGCGTGACGCTGCATTTACGTGACGGCCGAGTATTATTTTAATGTTTTTGAGTTTCTCGAGAGATATAATTTCACTATTTTGTAGCAAACTCAGTGACAGATGGTTCTGTTGGTTTCCAGCCGCCATGTTGGAGCCCATCCGGATGGGCTCCAGCATGGCGTCTTCATACAATTTGGGTAAAACATTTCTCCGCATATCTTGTCGAAGAAAAATTGCTCTGACCTAATTCTTGGCGAGGGGCTTTGCATATTTGCCTTCTTTTTTTCCTCATATTCTGGACTTTATCCATTGAACAATTTCAGCAATTTTAATTTTTATGTTGATCTATTTTCGCGTGACACTGAAAAATGATAAACTTGTAAAACGAGTGAATAACGATATTATTAATAAATACAAATTGCAATTGGAGTCCAGTTTGTGAGAAGGCATTTTAACTTCTTGTGTGACAGTAAATTCCATCAGCACCCAAAGATAGAGGGTAGTCAAGGGTATAGTTCCGTGGTTGGCTTTTTGTTTGTTTGTTTTTGTTTTTGTTTATTTGCTTGTTTGTATGGTTTACTTTTTTTATTCTCGTGAATCCGAATTTCGTTTAAAGCCATGAAACATGTTTTTTTTTTTTTAATCACGTTTAGTAAAATGCAAAAAGAACGTTTTTAATTTCGTCGTGATCCCTTATTTTGATAATGTTGTCAATGATTTTGGAGTAGTGTAATTACGTAATAAACAAGGCTTACCCTTTAAAAGTAGTCCGTTCGATCCAGTTGCATTGGTCTTCAGTGCAACCCAATATTTCTTTTGTTGATTTTGAAAAAAATAAGTAGAGAAATGGCTAAGATGGCGACCAAATTAAAGCACTGCTTTCGTTGATTTCTAAGTTCCAATGAAAAATTTCTCGTTAAGTAATATGTACATTTTATGTTCCGTGAATTCTAGACAGTCCTTTCTATTTTCTGTGATGCAACGTGATCTAGACACCACCCCCCCCCCCCCCCCCGCGCGCCACCCCACGGGGGCGTTTTTATTAAAACAATTATTCCACTTGGGCTTGTTGGATATGAGTTATATAATCATATGAGTCATATGAGTCATATGAGTTATATGATCATATAATCATTAATAAAAAAACGGTTTACGGTAGGATATGGTCAAATTTGTCTCGTGTTCTGTGTCGTAACATGAGCGAAGATTTCAAACGGATAAGGGCGAAGGTCAAACAATCTCTTAAAGGTCTTTCTTTTCTGTGTGTGAGTTGTGTGTGTGTTGCCATTGTCTTTTAGTTATTTGTTATTATTATCATTATTATCGGGGGGTTAGCCTCTTTTTGTGTATTGATTATTATTTTTTGTCCGTTTAAGAAGACTGTTTGCAATCATTGCAATCAAATGTAAAATGCAAAATTATTTCGTTAAATGTTAGAGGTATAAGAGAGCAGACCAAAAGAAGGAGCATCTTTACTTATTTGAAAGATCAGAAAGCCGATTTTTATTTTCTCCAAGAGACGTATTCAGATGCAAATGATGAATCAATGTGGCAAAGTGAATGGGGAGGTAAGATTCTTTTTTCTCATGGGCCGGGACACACCATAGCAAGGGTGTTTGCATCTTATTAGATCCAACCGCAAACAGCAATGTGGAATACTTCTTTAGTAATAATACAGGGAGAATTGTTTTAATCAGCACGTATTTAAATGGCGTGAAACTGAACTTCGTTATGCAATATCTACGCACCCAACAACCAATAAGATCAACTAGAGTTCATCCAGGAATTAAACAATTGCATATTTGACAAGTCCGAAATTACAAATATTATCATCGGAAGTGATTGGAACTGTACGCTAACAAAAAAAGATAAAAAAAGGCGGAGCATTTTGGAAACCTACACCTTTTAGAAATCTGCTACTAACCACCATGGAAACCTTTGATTTAATTCACATTTACAGAACCCGCCATCCGAATTTACAACTTCTTTCACACGAATCTAAATCCTTACAGGTTAAGTCGAGAATAGACTTTTTTCTCATGGCAAAATCTTTGGTGAAGTATGTGAGCAAAGTTGGAATTACCGTGTCAATTGCACCCGATCATATAAAGCAATCTATTTATGTCTGTCTTTGCCCATGACGATCCCAAGGGGCCCCGGTTTCTGGAAATTCAACAATACCTTGCTTAATGATGAAGTCTATATAGCACATACTCGCGAACTCGTACCTCAAATACGCGACAAGTATTCCTTCGTTTAGGACAAGCAGCTATTCTGGGAACTAATGAAAATGGAAATAAGAGAGAAATCTATTTCATTTGCAAAACAAAAATCAAGAGCACTTTTCAAAAGGGAGACTGAAATTTCTCAGCGACTTGATCACCTCGACAACTTAATTTGTAACAGTAATAACCTGTTGAATATTGATAACACTTTAAATGAATACGAAGCTTTAAAGACAGAGCTTTATTCAATATATGATCGCAAAGAAAAGGCAGCAATGTTTTCGATCTAAATGTAGGTGGATAGAAAAAGGGGAAAAACCCACTAAATACTTTTTCGACTTGGAAAAAGAAACTACAACAGAAAGACTATTAACGAACTCAGAAAACAGAACGGAATACAGATAAGAGATGAAAAAGAAATCTTGAAACTCATCCAGGAATTTTATGAGAACCTTCAGTATTCCTCTGAAATATCCACATCGCAAGAACAATTTGATCTCTTTACTAGAAATTTAATCTTTCCAAAACTCCCGGATGAAGACAGAAAAGAAATAGAAGGCCCTCTGACACTCGATGAATGCAAACGTGCCCTGGAATTATTTCAGGAAAACAAATCGCTCGATGAGGATGGCTTCACCGTAGAATTTTATAAACACTTTTTTTACTCAGTTAGGAGTTATCTCTTGGAAAGCCTAGACGCGGCTTATGAAGTTGGGAAACTGTCTATCTCACAACGCCGTGGAGTAATTACTCTTATTCCCAAGGCTGATTCGGATCTGTTAGACCTTCAGTATTGGAGACCAATAACATTGTTAAACACTAATTACAAAATTGCATCTAAAGCCTTAGCTAGACGGATTGAGACAATTCTTCCAAAACTTGTACACCCAGATCAGACAGGCTTCATGAAGGAGCGATATATAGGTGAGAATTTAAGACTCATCAGTGATGTTCTTGAATACACTAAGAATGAGGATTCAACGGGAGTCTTGGTTTCACTTGACTTCAGAAAAGCATTTGACACTTTGGAATGGCCATTCATAACAAAGCGTATTGAATCTTTTTAATTTCGGGGAAAGCGTAAAGCGGTGGACTAGCATCTTTTACACTGATGTTGAAAGTGCAGTTCTCAACAATGGGTTTGCAACGAATTGGTTCAAACCAACAAGGTAGTCAGACAAGGCTGACCCCTGTCGCCTAATCTTTTTATCTTGTGTGCGGAAATATTATCCAACAAAATCCGCCAGAGTAAGCTGGTTAAACGAATAAATATTTATGGAAATGAAGTTAAAGTGAGCAATTTGCAGATGACACCAACCTCTTTTGCGAAGATATTACCTCTTGCGCCAGTTTCTGGTTTAAAACGCAATGTCAAAAGGACCAAGGCACTTTGGTTGGGTAAATGGCGTAACAGCAGAACGACACCTTGCAACTGTCATGGCCACGTGACCCTGTTTAAATACTGGGCATGTACTTCTCTTACGACGACAAAACGAACGATCACTACAATTTCAACCTTAAAATTCAAACACTCCAAACTCACGTAGATATGTGGAGCTCGCGGAGCCTCCGGCACCCTATTTGGGAAAGTTTTGATTATTAAATCTTCAGGATTCTCCCAAATTCTGTATTCAGCCTCTAACATAGGCTCGGCGATTTCCAGCCGTTATGGGAGTCCGGTGATTTATCCTTCTCCCAACTACGGCTGGATCACTGGTCCGTCGCGCTTGTCCGTGACGTCACATCCGGTTTTTATGCAAATTAACATGCGCGGAGGAAAAAATGGCGGAGTTTGTTGCTCCGCAAAAAATTAAACCTGTTCTATATGGGAATGTTTCGGATAGTCCAAGGAAAAACGTAAAAAGAGACAGGGACTTATTTCAAAGCTACCAGAAACCGTAGTCAGCAAGCATCTTGTTAAGATGGGTATCTTTACAACGCTTGTCACAAATCACTGAGCAAAAAAATATTTGACTTAGTCGATCGTCGATCCTGCGCCCAAAAGAACTGTGTACTGAAACCAGGAATCAAAAGCCAACGTTGCTTCATCAGCCTGACTGTGTTGCAAGACATCCCTAGCAGACTAGAGGTTTTCCTTGCCAATTTACCATGCCGGTTCTACCACTATGTGTACAGTGTGTAGCATGACTGAATGTTACTTATCCTACAGACTTTCCAAAGGAAAGAAGCTCTCGGGTTCAAAATGGAGGTAATGACTTTTTATTTTCTTGGCAAAAAAAGATACCACAGATTAAGGCTGCCAATTGCTATCCTGATTATAGTGATCCGACAACAAAGTGAACCAAATTGTGTGTCATGCGCAGATACAAGGGCGTAATAAAACTCCGGCGTATTCTAGCTTTATATGGTTAAGTTTTAGCCCTTCTTTTTAGAAATTGTAACAAAAAAAGGTGTTACAAATTATCGACGTTCAAAAATCAAGCAGATTTACGAGTAAAAATCGCCCAAAATGACCTTGTTTTCCTGGCAAAATAGAATATTGAGGGATGCCCGTTTCCTCAGTGGTCTGCGTCTGTAAATAATGCCCTTGAAGTGTTTCACGCACAGTAACGCGGCCATACACGCATGAAAACCTTACTTGTCTGTTCTTTTGGGTGTGCTCACATGGGCAGATAATTCACTGGATAATAACTAATTAAACTTACATATACAGAGATTTCAGGTGTCTGTTTTGAAATGTATCACTATTATAATCATCCTTACATAATTTACAAAACTTCTAAGGCTTGCAGGGTTTTTCCAAATCCCTCAAATCTTCATCAAAATGCAAAAGTAAACCATCCCTAGTAGTGTGGTGTGTACATTCCTAATTATCAGAACAATACATCAACATGAAATCTGCAATTCACAGGGACCTACAGGTCAGGTGTGTTACTTCCTTCCGGGCCATTCTTATAGGGGTTTTCCTAAAAGCCGGAATGCCGGAAACCCGGAAACCCGGAAACCTGGAAACCTGGAAACCTGGAAACCTGGAAACCTGGAATGCCGGAATGCCGGAATGCCGGAAATCAAGACCAGGAAATCCTAAAACCCGGAATGACTTTTCGAGAAGGCAAAAGAGCTAAATAAGGAACAGTTTCGGGAGCTCTTAAGCCTCTTATATTAAACTGTGTTTTTCTCGCAATATGGCCGGTCGCTATTGTCTCGCAGATCAGTTATTTTACTCACTTGACATCCCTGCAAGGAACCTGAGAAGCCACGATATATTCTACCTTGTAGAGTAGTTATTATTTAGGCTTCTAATATTTGTACTATTTAGTATAGTAACCATATTTATCTTCTTCCCCTTCTAACTTATTTGCGTTATACTTCCTGTTCCCATTAGGGTCATATCTTGTTTTTATCACGGCCGTTCGGGCCTCTGTCAACTCAAGACATTTGCGTAAGTTCAGGGTTAGTCGATTTCAAACCTTTGACGTTTCTCGCGCAAGGACTCAAGAGCTAATGAACGTTGAACAGAACAGAGCTTTAATGTTACTTTCCATTCATTCAGTTGTACATATAAAGCCACATCGCAGTGCCATAATTCACTAGATTTCCAACACAATAACGTAACATCACACAATGGCCGACTGAAGATGAAACAAGAACGTGTTATCGCTTCTGACATTTTGAAACCGATTAGTCGATAATATCATTTAATTTGAAATAACAAAATAAACTATTAGTTTTCCTTGGTGCATTAAACTTTCTGAACTTTTGAAACAATAACAATACAACAAGTTATGAACTACAGTAGTCCACATAACATTAACAACTTGACTACATGTTGCTTAAAATTCATTAAGGGTGGACGGTGAGAAATCCCTGGGTTATCTGATGTTTACATTAATAAAAAATGCACATAAATAATATATATTATGAAATAAGAAATAATAATAATTAATAGATTTCTCTTTATAAATTAAACTGTACTTTAAAGAAGCATATTTAAGCTGCTGTTTTTCTTTTGAACTTTTGAAATGTTAACAGTATTAAACAAGTTACAATCTAAAATCCAAAAGAAAAAAAACGCATTTAAAGAAACGGAATGAGTTGCGTCCCCTTTAATCCCCCCCCCCCCCCCCCTCCAGCAGGGATTTCTAATAGTCCACCCCTAATGATACAAGCGATTTCTTTCATCCGTTTTCAAGCATTTTACTTCATACTAAGTTCCTCATGTGGATCGCATGAGTGAGTCTATTTTTTGGTGGTTCCAAATTATTTTTTCACGGCATTTCGATGTAGATCCGACAGCTTTCCCCAGTCATCTTCGGTAATTTCGATTTGTTCGCTTGAAAAGTTGTTGTTTTTCTTAATCAAACATTTCCTTTTCTATTCGTAGTAACAATTCCGTGGTTTGACAGAGTAAGTTAGCTCTGCTCCAGGCTTGCGGTACATTCTTAGCTCTTTTCGTTTCAAAACTACGTCAAACGGTGCTGGAGGTACCATTTGTGGAGTCATGGCTTGCGGCTTAGGTCGAATGGATCTGTTGCATCCATAGCAAATGTGAATTTTCGTTCCCTCAAGCCATGTAAGTGTATACGGGACAACAGGATCTCCTGTGTTAGAAACAACGAAAGCAATACAGTGAAGTTAAAACAAAATTGCTCTCAATCAGGCAACAAGAGTGCGATTGTGAAAACTATAGTAATGTATGAGTTAACTATCTTAAAAAGTATAAATCTGTGGCATGTTCAAGCTATTAATTACAAATCTATGTAAATAATAATATAAATAATAATAATAATAATAATAATAATAATAATAATAATAATAATAATTGTAATGATAATTAATGATATAATTCAACAAATAAAAAAATGTTTTTCGCGTCTTACCTACAGGCTTGAAAAAATTAGTCATTCCGGGTCAGTTTAGGATTTCCGGGTCTGGATTTCCGGCATTCCCGAATAAAAACAAGATATGACCCTAATGGAAACAGGAAGTATAACACAAATAAGTTA